>CAKNXH010057205.1:0-47667 GCA_932178445.1 Andricus quercusramuli
CGGGAGTCGTGGTGGGGGCCGCCAGCTCCCACGATCTGTGAACACTGCTCGAAGCACGAAGTTTCTTCAGATAAAAATTGGCACTCGGTAGAGCAACAAGCTCCGTATTTTTCGACTCGTTATTCAAAATTCGGACTTGTACCTTTTTCGCTTTTCGTCGTCTCTACCAAGCATTTACCTCCGATAATCACTTCACTGTTCACTATAAACCTATTTCTTCTGTTTTACCATATACACATACAATTGTAATCTATTAACATTTCTGTTGTTCTTAAATATATTATGTTAAAATTTACAATTGGTGTTTCGTACATTATTTTCGCTAAATTTGGGGTAGTTCGATTTAAACCCCAAGACTCACGTTAAACTAAACGTGGGAATAAACAAGGAGGAACTTTTCTCACGGACTTTCGTTATAATAAGAGTGAATATATTGGTAAAGTAACCTGGAATACACAGATGAAAGTTGTAGATTTGAAAACTGGGGCTAACTTAAAACCACATAAGGCTGGTGAACTTTTATTCAAAAAGCAATTTATGATGAAGGGATATTATAATAATACAAACGCTACTAAAGGAATAATTGATTCGGAAGGTGAGAGTTAAAAATGATTGATAGACAATGAAACTATCAATGCGTATGCGTACATTTTTATATCCAAGAATTTCGAGATTTATATTGAATCATGAGTAGGATATTAGTAGAATAGTTTCCTGCTGTGCGCACGTTTGCGCATAGATATTTTGAAATTTAGGGTGAAAACATTGAGAACATTGAGAGCTAAACGGACTATGTAGGTAATTATAAAGTAAACATTTATTTCCTGAAATTTTTTCGTATCTCGCATAATTTGGCTTATAATTTAAATTTTACATTTTTCAATAGAATTTTCGATATATAAAATCTGCGCCATAGGTCAAGACAGACTGGCTTAAGAACCTTTTATTTTTTTCATCCGATCACTTAGGATCAAAATTTCACCTCCTAAGATTTAGTGTGATAACACTAATACCGTTTTATCCAGAATTGAAACGTAAACAAAATTTTCAATATAGGATGGATTCATACCGGTGATCTGGGATATTATGATGAGGAGGGTGATGTTTATCTGCTTGACAGAATAAAAATGTTGATAAACTATAGGAATCATCTATTGTTCCCTTCAGGAATAGAATATGCTCTTGTAAAGCATCCTGAAATAAGCAGTCTAGTTGTGGTAGGAATTTCACATCCGATAGATGGAGAACACCCAATTGCTTTTATAGTGAAAGCCAAAAATGCTAAGGTATATGAAATTAAAGATCAAGGCTTTATGTGGAAGAACATGAGTATTTGATTATTTCAACTATAATTTATGCATTGGTTTACTGGAAGATTTTGATTAATATTTTTAAAGAATTAGGTACACTAACATAAGCAAAACTACTTTCTCTTCTCTAGGTTACAGAAAATGATTTGATTCGATTATCAAGCTGTTTGGGTGAGGAGAAAATGATTCGAGGAGTAGTATTCGTGGAGAATATTCCATACACTCTGGCAGGAAAAATTAACAAACCGGAGTTGTTGAAAAACTTCAAGATAAGTAATACTTTGCCATCATTGCAATGCCTATAATATACAATATTATTAATATTCGGTGCAACTGTTACACTATTTTCTTTTGTCTTATCTTTTGTCTTTCGTTTCTAAAAATTTTTATTATTTACTACATGGACGTAAAACCAGGACGGGACGGGGCAACGGGGTAAGACGGGGCACTCGATTTTCTATGTTGAAATGTCAGGAGATGGATTCTGTTAATTTATGGTAATCCTAATGGAAATGGATGAGTGCAAATTTTAAAATATATTTTGTTCTTGACACTTACTGTGAAGCTCAATTATGTAATTTTAATTTAATAACTGAGTATTATTAATTTTTCGAAGACAAATATCTCACACCAGTATTGGCTGGAGGAAGATGCTCCTTCGGATATGCTGAGAAAAGATGTTGGTTCAGAGTTTGCTCGAAGAAGGTGCCCGTTTGCTAAAGTATTTTATTCTTGATATTTTGTAGTGTTACCACTGACTCAGGTGATTGGAACTTGAAAAAAGTTAAATTCCATTTCGTGATTTTAATTTATACTTCATACTTTTTGCATAATTACATCAAAATAAAATAATCTCAACACTTTTAACAGTTCTTTGAAAATGACTGTGTTATGCATTTATTGTATCATGTCATGCAATGTGATAAGTATTGAATGAAATAAGTTTTATGTGAATCGATGAAGTTAAATCAGATTCATTTGTTCGATTTAATTGAATGAAATAACATATAGAGATTCAATTTCACAATAAAGTTAATTCTAAATAGAAATCGTGATTCATTTTTCAAGTATTTTTTGTATGAGTGTAATTTTTAGTTGATCCTAAAAAAAAAACCTATTTTACAGAAAAATACATTAAATTTTAGAAATGAATCGAATTAACACAATCTAACGTTTTCTGTGCATTTAAATGCAACAGTATTCTCTAAGAAAATTATACTTATATATAGAATACAAAATATATACCTTGAACAATTGATTCGTAATGCAGTAATTCCAAAAGAAATGTAAGAAGTGTTGCTTTATTTTTTTATGTAATTATGTACATGAATGAATCAGAAATTTGAATAACTAAAGTAAACCTGATCATTGAAAAACTTCTATGCCCTGTGTCAGTGGAACCAGTACAAGATTTTAAGAATAAGATACTGCACCCTCACCTTATTCCGGGAAAAATCGAACCAACATCTTCTTTCAGCCAATTCCGAAAGAACACCTTCAGCCGTTTCTGAACGAACAACTTATTCTACCCAGGCATTGATATAAAATAAAGATGTATTAAGCTTTTCCAGATTAAGCCCTTAATTCCGAATTATACTTAATAAATACAGTTTGATAAGGTGAGTTGCTTTCAAAGTGAGTAATTTTCATGCCTAGCAGCTAGAAAAATATCCGACAACCGTTAACTATAAATACTCACAAGCCTTTTTTGTTATATGTTCGCGTATCAAAAACTCTTACTTCTTTTAGCTTAATTTTAGAACACCTTAACTTAGGCCTATTTTTTGGCTGAAGTTATATTCAAGCCATACTCCCGTTTTTAAACATGATTTCTTTGAATCCTGGAAGAGTTTGAATTAGCATTTTCTTATGATATTTCTTCCGCAGAATTAAAAAAAAGAAATCGTTTTGTTACTAGAAGATTTAGTTAGTAAAAAAATTGATTTTTTAGTGACATGAACCTTTTTCTCTTCATTTGTTTGTTTTACGACGAAGCCCGGAATAATTCACTGACATACTTTGATAGCAATATGTATGCAAGGGGTTGACAATGCGATCGATACTTTGCTTGGATTTTTCACTCATCATAAGTTCATTAGCCAATTTACTCATCTTCAGCATTCGGTGCTCGATTCGGTGCATCTGTTCAATTCTCTCACTAGCTTCAAGCATTTGATCTAGAACTTCCTTCTTTCTGTTAAAGTCCATGTTGATGCGACTTAATCTCTGTCAATTCTGACCAATACCATTTAGCTGATAACACAGTGCATATTTATAGCACTAAAGCAGTCTACTGCTGGTCAAAATCACCCCAGACGTGTCTGAATGTTGTGAATTGGGATCTCCATGACGCGATCTGGATATGTAGAATCGAAAGATTTATATCTTGCCTTTACGTGCAATCATAATCGTTTCAACAAATGTACTGATTGCGCAATTTTAAAGCTTGATGTTGGAGATATCAATATCATAATCAAATTGAATAATACTTGAACTTCCATAAATTTTAGGTATAAAAAGTATATATTCAAAAACATATATTGGAGAAAAAGAATAGTTTAGTTAATTAACAGATATTGAGAAAAGCAGACTTGAAGGACTTCTTGATAATAAACCTGTAGTCCTAAGCAACTAAAAAAAATCATAAGGTAAAACCAGTGATTACCTTTTACTATTTCAAGTCTTCTTATTCCTCCCATTTGAATATTGGAGGTTGTGTTTAATTATTACCATTAATTTTATCTTTGGTGAGTTTCATTTATAAAATATTTTGCTGAACGCATGAATTTCGTTTGAAATTTTTATTTGCATGCCTTCTTATGTCTTCTTGGGGTTTATTGGCCCTTAGTGAAATTGAATGTGTCGCTTCTGAAGTGATTTTTCGTGCCTCCACTTTTGGCCTACACTTGAGGTTCTCGGGATGGAGGTCAGATTCGCATTTAGCACAAAAAACTATTTTTGAAAATAAAGCGCTTCATTGCATAACACACACAGTAAACAAATGGTGTGAAATTTGTTGCATCTTACTTCGAACCATTAATATTTCAATCTTGCAACTTTAAACTACACTAATTCCGAGTCTGAATCAGCGTCCTTTTAAAAATTGGTGTCTTACACGGTATAGATCACACTTTGTTGATAAGGATATTATCTGAAAAAGAGAGTTCTCCTTCAACGATATAAATATTGAAATCATTGTTTAAGCTAAATAATAAACAGGAATTAACGATATAATAATGCACAAGAAATTTCGGACATTACTTTAAATTATTTCAGAACAAAATTGTATTTAGCATTGGAGAAGGTGCTGAACAAATTATGGATATATACTCAGGGAAGTGAAACTTGAACCCACTTCAGTAATTATATTTGACAACCTGTCTGGATTCGAGTTCTTCAAGTTCTGGCATGCCCAAATTTTTAGAAAATTCTTATGGGGGACTGAAGTATTTTATCAGCTCAGCTACATTTCAACGCGGTGAAATCTGAAATATTATGGAGCCTTGAATGACATCAATAAGTGGGGTTAAAGGGAAGCTAATGACTTCTACCTACTTTATACTGACTCCTAACTTCTCATTGTGAATCCAAGTGATATAGGAAAGAAGTGTTTCATAATCGTGAAGCATACGGTAAATAAAATATATATAATAGATTTTAGATGATAAATCTATCAACTTAAGCTTTATCTAGAAGAATTAACTGAGTTCAAAATTTGTATACAACTTCCGAGTGCAAATCAGTTCTTCGAAGTAAATAAATTCTATTTTTATGTTTAGGGGCTGGGAATTTCTCTAACATGGGATGCATTTCAAAATTTGTCAGAATTTTGGCATCAACTAACTAGAATCTGTCGTCTTTGTAGCACCTTTTGATTGCGGGAGCCAAAGCAAGGGTAGAAGCTCTTGAAGCTATCGAACGCGTCATGCTCCGACATAGGTGTTGGCAAGCATTATTATCAGACTTTACTTTACTTTACAGGCAATACTGAAATTTATTTATTTATTTATTTGAGTACGTAGGCAAGCTGTTGTAAAATTTGACATACAGAAAAGATCAACATTCTTGTTGACTACACTGAAAAAAATTCTTAGTAGATTTCACTACTTTTCAACTAAGTTGCTTGGTTCCCTAAGGCCTTAATGTCATTTTTTCAGTCAAACTAATTATGTGATATATAGTTACGTGAAGTAAGAAAAGTAGACGTTGTAGCTCATATTGGTGGTTGATTTGACTGAACTTAATGAGAATTGGAACAAGTAAGATTTAGGTAATAAATCCAATTACTCTTCTTAGTTTCCTGAAGCCCCAATGTAATTTTTGTTGTGAAGTGAACTGTGAGAAAGTTGTTAAAGTACTTAAGGTTAACAGTTGATTTAGTTGCTTTTCTTAGTTAATTTAACCAATTCTTTAGTTATTTCAACTGATATTTTCTTAGTAAATCTAACTACATTTCTCAGTTACCTGAAGCCCCAATGTAATTCTTGTAGTTTTTTTTATTGGAAAGGGGAATTGTGAAATGCTTTATGCCCTAGCCACCATTGAACTTTAGGCACGAATCCTTGAGAAACGAAGGTGAGTGTCGCACTGACCAACGGCCTTACCGACTTAAATGAACTCCTTATACCTGCCAGCCAATGTTCCCGGAATTCGCTTTCGCATTACTTCAGAAACATGGGTTATAGGCATTCTATGTAGTGCTTCTGCGTCCTGCTGTTTTGTCTGCTTGACATTTTATCTCTTTACATCCAACCAAGATGCACGCATCATCCTTAGCAGTGCGGTGGTTCCGCACGTCGGACTCGTCGGCCTTCGGCATCTTGGCTGGGGGTGGTCAGGTTTTTTCGTAATTCTTGAGGCTTCTTCTTCCCTTCTTTTCTGGCGCAGAGGTAGCACTTTGGCGTACCTTCGCACGCCGCAGCCTTATGGCCCTCTTTATCACACCCCCAGCATGATTTGGTCCTGTAAGGACCCTTACAGCTCGCTGCTATGTGCCCAAAGGCATGACAACGATAACATCTAAGAACCTACCTCTTTTTCGAAATCTACAGGACATCCAGCCCACATTAAGATGTCCTGTTCTAAGCAGTCTTGATGCCAGCTCCTTGCTGAGCCCTACGTAGGTCTTACGGTGTCCCCTGAAGGCCTTCTTAGTTATATCCACCTTCACGTTTTACGGATCTATAACACCGAAGTAGTTTTCCGCACGGCCTCCGTTACTTCCTCCGAGCCAGTTGTCGTATCCGGATCGAGAACTTCAACCTTTATGCGTGAAACAAGTTCCCGCACCGAATATCCATCGCCAAATTCCTCCCGTATATCAGAAGACAGCTTTGTCCTACCGTCTGCTGCAGGACCTGCCTCGATAAGGATTTCTCCCTTCCTTGTCTCCCTGATACTTTTGATTTTGACACCAAGGGGGTCCGGTTTCACTTTTTTTTTGAGATCCTTTAAGACCTCAGCGTAGCTCGAACCCTGAGCCGGCTTTATCAGGACCGCCTCGGGTCGAACTCCCCTTTTCGTCTTCTTGTTACTGGTCATTTTGGGTGCAGAAGTGGTCGCTTCTACATCTCCGGTGCTTCAGAGTTGAGAACGCTGTTGCGGTAGTGCGGGTCCTCGGTTTCTTTGTCGCCGGTCTTGGTGCACTTGACTCTATGAGACTCGGGGTGGGCTCCCGCTCGCGCTTCCCACAGCTTCTTCTCTCTGAGTCCCCGTTTGGCTCATGATTTTTAATTAAGATTGACAGTTATTCCAATTAATTTTCTTAGACATTTCAACTAATCCTTTAGTTCTTTTAACTCATATTTGCTTGGTAAATCCAACTACTTTTCTTAGTTCCCTAAACCCCCAATGTAATTTTTGTAGTTAAGTGAAATGTAAGAAAATAGTTGAAGTGAACGAAGTTAATAGTCATTTTGATTGATTTTCTTAGCAAATTTAACCAACTTGAATACTACTACATGCAATATTTTTTCAGCCAATATCAACATTTTTTTCTTCCCTGTCTCAATATAATTTTTGTGGTAAACTGTGCTTATAAATAAAACTATGCATATTTATAGGTATAATAAGGATATTCCGAATATAAAATGACGCATATATGCTCAAAAGAAACAAATGTTTATTTGAAATAGCAGATAAGCGTATTTTCAAGTATATACATTTGACATGACCCAAAAATTTAATGGATCTAAAATTATATTTCTCTCAGTATTATGCGTGAATGCATTAAAAGCGATCTCTGAACGTTTGACTGAAGATAGCTCAAAACCATATGGGTTAGTATCCCTTCATTATGAATGGTGTTTTGACATAAAGTTCACCAGTCCCGAGTCTGGTGAACTTTGCGTCAAAAAACCATTTATGATAAAGGGATATGAGAATAATATAAGCAGGCGCTACTGATAGAATAATATATTCGGAAGTTAATTAAATTAATATATCATTGATGAACAATACAATTTTGAATGCATACGTACATTTTTAATATCCGAGAAATTCGAGTGCAAGCTTGAAAATACAAGTTGGATGTAATCGGTACAATGCTTGGCCAACCTACAATGATTGGCCTTCTTATTCAAATATTCCTATATTAAAAATAACACAGAAAAAACTAAGTGTAAACTTTACCCGGAATTCGGGGTAAAGATTACCTGCAACAAAAATTACCCCATATGGGTAAACTTTACCCGCACATCTATGGTATTATTCTGCGTTTACCTACGTTCGGGAGTAATTCTCAATGTTTACCTTGAAGGCCTGGTAAATGTCATATTGAACTTTTGACAGTTCTAACGATTCGGCAAAACAGCCTTTATGAAGCCGCACTTATCCGATTTGCCTGTTGCACGAACCATCAGCTAACTTCACTTCAGCGATTCGAAGCTAGTGGCTTTCCAATTTTCAAGACGGTGGTGACAACTTTAATGAGAACAAAAGACAGTTTCTGCCCATCGAGGGTAATATTTGTGTTTTACCAATACGAACAGGTAAAACTACGAAATTACCTGTAACACTATTTACCCTAAGTTTTTTCTGTGAAGCTGACGGTTAAAAGTACTAGCAACTGGTGTCGAATGAAACGCAGATCATTCGGCTGCGTTTTTGATAAGTTAGGTGAGTGCAGTGTAGCATCTTTATGTAAATGCCAGAAAAAGAAAAACCGACAATGCTCAATCAGTAACGGAATTAGACGAAAATCTGTTGATGTTACGAGTATTCTCTTGCAAAAAATTATTATCTTTCGAAGTCTAACTTCTTATGGCGCATTGCGAGAACAAATAATTTAATGGAATTCACGGAATTCAAGGACTTCAATAAATTCAAGGAATTCAATGTATTCAAGGAATTCGGAAAATTCACAGAATTCAAGGAATTGAAGGAATTCAAAGAGTTCAGGGAGTGTGAATGTAAAGGTATTAGAGTAATTGAGACACTTGCATGTAGAAGACCGTCATTTTTGTTCGTCCGCGAAGAAAGCGACCTAACGCGTGGTAGCTTTTTTTTACAGATGGAGCGAGTGAAGAGGTAGTCCAACTCAGGAAAGCCATAAGAGGCCCTTACTTTGCGGTTGGATAACAATACACATTTTTTCAATTCATAGGAATAATATTTTCGATTATGAAATAGCAAATAAAAAATTATCAAGAGGTGTAAAAACTATTAAAAGATTTTTTCCGCATTAGGACCCTTTCTTTGTGAACGGTCACATTTTTTTTCAACATGCGAGTCTTTACCTTACTTGAATTCCTTTACATTCACACTTCTTGAGGAGTAAGAAAGAAAGTTAACCTACGTTTGCTCGGCCCTAGATTAAATGAATTCAAGAAATACATGGAATTCACGGAATTCGCAGAATTCCTGAAATTCATGGAATTAATGTTATTGACAGAATTCACTGAATTCACTGAATTAACTGAATTTACGGAATTCATGGAATCTACGGAACTCACGAAATTCATGGAATTCAAGGAAATCATGTAATTCAAGGAATTCTCAGAATTCATGGAATTTCACGATTTCAAGGAATGCCATGAATTTCGTGAAATCCATGGATTTCTTAAATTCCATGAATCCCTTGGATTCTTTGAATTTCATAAGTACCATGACTTCTAAGAATTCAGTGAATTCCTTGAATTATTCCGCGAATTCCATGAATTCCATGACTTCTACGAGTTCCGTGATTTCCATAGAATCCTTGAGTTCTACGAATTCCTTGAATTCCACTAATTTCGTGAATTTCTTGAATTCCGTGAATGAATTGAATTCCGTCAATTCCTTGAATTCCGCCAATTCCTTGAATTCCAGGAATTCTTTAAATTCCACAAATTCCTTGAATTCCATGAGTTCCTTGAAATCCCTGAGCAAAATGTTTCGGGTAAGGCGTGACTCGCTCGGTCAGGAAAGGAATAATGTGAGAAAGGAGGTACAGATTTGTTAGATTGATCGAAAATTCTCGTGTTATTGATTCAAATGACACGTTTCTTCCGCAACACTGCTTCGAACCAGGTTGCTGATCAATCTCTCTTGCGATCACCACAAGTAAAGAGCCTCATGAAGTGGTCATGTGATGTTCCCCACTCAGGCCCATTAGTATCCAAGGTCTTTTGTTTCAGGCGTCACTCACCCTACTGACGGGTCTTATTCACATATTCTAACCATTCCTTCCATGATCTACCTGTGGGCATACTGCCATTTACTGTACCTTGGTACACTTGTTTCGTTAGTGGTTCATTTTTCATTCTTTCAACATGTCCGAACCATCTTAACCGATTTCTTTCCCATATGTCAATTGGTGTTTCTTCCGCACCACATTATTCGAGAATTATCTGGTTTCTTTGTGCATCAGTGTTTTCCCGCATATTTTGCGCAGAAATTGTATGACAATCGCGTTAATTCCACTATTATCCTTTCCTTGATAGGTCCACGTTTCGCAACCATACAGTACAGTTAGTAAAAATATAGAATTATGTATTGCCATTCTAGCTTTATTTGTTACATTTTTACTTCTGATAATGAGCCCTGATCTACCGATAATCTTCTTACCCTAGTTTATGCGCCTATCTAATTCCCCATTTATCCTTTCGTTACTAGTGAATAGGCTACCAAGATATACGTACTTATTAACTTGTTCTATTCTCTCATCATTTGAGACAATGTTGCATGTTGTTTTCTCACTCTTTCCTTCAGACACACATTTTGAGACCAATTATCTTCATGCTGTTTTTTCAGTTTGTTCAACATTCTTTGCAAGTCTTCGATTGTTTCTGTCATGACAACCTTATAATCTGCGACTGCTATAACACACGTATCTTTACTGTATCGAGTACCACACCTTCTTTGTCGAAGATGGCCATTTTTAGACACTTGTCCACGAATATAATAAATAGCCATGAGGACATAACGCATCCTTGTTCAACGCCTTGCATATTATCGAACCAGTCACTCCGTTTCCCATTAATCTTTACACTTGCTATGCTACCTGCATATACTGTTTTTATTGCTTGTAGGAGACATCCATTGACTCCGCACTCTTTGAGGACTTCCAAAAGCTTGCTTCTACCCGCCTTGCCAAACGCTTTTTTTGATCAACAAATGCACAGAAGACTTTTTTTCTCACTCTCAAACTTTTTTGTGTGATCTGCCTCAAGCTAAATATTTGATCCTTATATAATATACCAGGATTAAACTTACTCTGGACTTCCCATATATTTTCTTCTGTTTTTTTATTACCCTACGAATAAGTACTTTTAAATATATTTTACCTACTGTACTTAATAAGTTGATACCTCTGTAATGATTGCAGTTGTTTTTGTCTACCTTCCCTTTGTATATTGGTACGATAATTGCTTTTTTCCAGTTATCTGGAACTGCTTCCATCTCAATTCATAAATTCATCAATTCGTATAACCTGTGAGATACGTACCCGCCACCGTATTTGAGCACTTTAGCGTCAATACTGTCTACACTAGCTGACTTACCATTTTTTATGTTCTTTTTATGTTACGATGGAGTAGATAGTATAAGACAGGCCCAGGGAACGCCTTATTTATTTTTCGCATTTAGAATTGATACTAGAATTCAGAAAAATCTATTTCACTGCTTCATACTAGGTACAAAGGCTATGGATAAATAAATAATGACCCTCATTTTTGTTTGAGACTTGCACTAGAACAGTTCATAAAAGCTCTTCAATGCGAATCAGTATATTGAAAGAGCAGCGTTAGGTGAAGTAATTGGTCTAAAAGTGCAACAATTATTAGTTTGAATAATATTTGTCTCTAGATTGAATGGTGATTGAACGTATATGCTATACTACGTATAATTCTTAGTTGGACAAAATTTGGCTCTCCGCGGATTATCTAATCGTCTTTATGAATCTAATAATGGAAACTTTTTAAAAGCAATTGAAATGGTTGCTAAATTTGACCACGTAGTGAGTGAGCATATTGAGAGTGTTCAAATTAAAAAATATAGTGAAACTATGACAGCGTATTTAGGAAATATTATTTAAAATAAAATAATAACTTTACTCATTCATTATTCGCGTTGAAGAATAAAATCTGTCGACCGATTTCCTGAACTAAATATGCGAGATACGCGAGTGTTTTCTTGGCTTTCATCAAGTCACTGAACAATAAGGTGAAGGACTTGCGCATGTACTATCAAATAAATTATAGTAATATGGCTTAAGCGTTTAGGATGTTTGGGGTCAAAGCTACGAGAACGGTACTAACATGAGAGGAAACGCAAAGGTGTTCAGAAAAGAATACTCGACGTTAACGTACCCTAGAGCTTTTATGTTCCATATTCTCCTTACAGTTCAAATCTTGCTGTATATGACTCTGAAAAATGTAGTGTTGACGCTGTTGACTTTTCCGGAATTATGTGAACAATGGAGTGAAATGACGCAATGTGACGCAATAATCCAGTTAGGCCGTTAGGGTACTGCTCTTTATCGCTATGCTCATGTTTTTTACGTATGAGTGAACAAGGACGCTGTACCATTTTCGCCCCGCAGCTCCTCTCAACGGAAACGTTGTGCGGTGTCAATTCTCGGAAAACACCAAATTTACTGAAATTTGATGTTCCAGTGTAGGTAAAATTCACAATGAATTAATAAAAATGAATGAAAACTCAGGAAGACCACTCTGCTCGACATTAAGCGCAGTGTTTAGCTACTAAAATCAAAAGCTTCTAATGTTCATGCTAAGTTGTCATTTGGCATAAAATCTTATCTGATGTAAACGTAGTAAGTCTGATATTACAGTAGTCGAATCTCAAAGTAGCAAAATGTGACACAATAATCAATATGTTATTTCATTATTTATTTCCTATTTGTCAAAATAATCATAATTAATATTCATTATAATATATACTATGAATATTAATTTCTGTATTCTTTATAATTTATTATAAACAATTTTGAATGGTCTATGGACAACGAAAAGACTAGGGTTTCAATGGAGGAGGTAAGTCGGCAATTATATACTGCATCCGGGCGCTGAATGTCTAGAAACGGCCCTGTTTTTAATTAATGATTACACTAGAAGCCCTTTCCGTAGTAGTTTCTCGTGCTACAGAAGGAGCTCACCTGCACTTTTCTCCTTACAAACGTCAGGTTCTCGAAATCATATCAAAGGTATAATGTGATCGACCTAACAAAATTGTATGGTGGCAATTGAATATGTTTCTTAGTGATAACAAGAAATATGAATATGCCAAAAATGCCACTTTATGTGAAACACCACCATCTTGAATCTGTAACTAACAATATCTACAGCGGCCTACGCTGACGCAGATTTCCGAAGAACTACAGTTTAATTGAAGCAGAATAGTATACTGTGTATCAAGGGCGTAAAGAAGGCTATTTTGACGAGTGTGCACTTGCCGCCGAAGTGAAGCGAATAGAGGATGTTTGGTGTACTTGACAATTTTAGGTTATGAGTGGAAGGAAGAAATACCGTACTTCGTAGAAGGGAGACTGTTGGGTTGGGTAATACAATTTTTTCAAAGATGATGATAATTTCCTTCATATTCTCACTTGCACGGTACAGTGTATGTGTAGCGGGCGTAAAGTTTCATGTCGGCCCGGCGGCGAAGTGCGCTTGTGCGAACGTCACTATATTGGAAGTGGCCACATTACGCCTGCTTCACGTGCATGCAATGGCACGTTATCAAGGGGGGTCGGACAAAAAAATAATTTCCCCAATAGAAAATATTACACTATGGTAGGAGATAACTATTATTTAATCATACACAGTAGAAATGCCTCTCTCTATTTGAGGTTTTCGTGACTTCCGAGTCCAACGAAGGTGTTGAAGAGCGCCTTTCTTCGACTTTACTTTACAGATACCCCTGGAATAGGAGTCAAATAAAATGCTATGTCCTGTTTCGATATGATGCTCAGCTACTGCTGATTGCGTGAAATGTTTTAGCCTGACTTTACTCTCATGTTCCTTTACACGTTGATTTACCGCTCTCCCGGTTTCTCCAATATAGACTTTGCCACAAGAACAAGGGATTTTATACACTCCCGGATCACTAAAAGGTTTTTTTTTTATCTTTACGGTTGTTTAGAAGTTGTCCTATTTTTGCAGGTGGCTTAAATATAGTTTGGATGTTGTGTTTGTTGAGGATCCTTCCTATTTGTTCCGTGATACCTTGAATGTAGGGTAGGATGGTGGTCGTATTTCTCTCTCTTTCTCTAGTAGGTTGCGTTAAATTGTTTTCTTGAGTGTATTTTCTTATTGCTTTATTAATTTGTTTGTTTGTGTAATCGTTTTGTATTAGGATTCGTTTAACATTTTGTAATTCCTTTTGTAATTTATCTTTATCTGTTATGGAGATAGCTCTGTGTACAAGGGAATTGATGACCGATTGCTTTTGAGATGGGTGGTGGTGCGAGGAGGCATACAGGTACCTGTTTGTATGCGTGGGTTTTCTGTAAACTTCATGTCCTAATGTGTTATCGGATCTTTTATAAACTAGTACGTGCAAAAGAGGTAATTTTCCGTTTTGTTCAATTTCCATAGTGAACTGGATATCAGGGTGTATTTGATTGATGAAATCAAAAAATTTGTTTAGTTTGTCTAGGCCATGTCTCCAAATGACAAAAGTGTCGTCAACGTAACGGCACCAAAATTCCGGTTTAAGCTTGGATTTGTTAAAGATTTTAGTTTCTAGATTTTCCATAAAAATCTTGGCTGTTACAGCTAAGATTGGAGATCCCATTGCTGCTCCTAAGGTTTGTTCGTAGAATTGGTTATTGGAAGAGAAATAGGTATTAGTGAGACAGTGTTCTATGAAAGGTGTGAGACTGGAGGGGAAGTTTGTAAGGGATTTAATAATATCGATTGTATCAGAGATTTGTACTTTCGTGAAGAGAGATACTACGTCGAAACTTACTAGGATGTATTGGGGTTGAATGTGAATCTGTTGTATTTTTCTGATGAAGTTAAAAGAGTTTTGGACGTGTGTGATAGAGTTCTCTGTGAAAGGCTTGAGTTTTTTGGCGAGAAAGCGTGCTAAGTTGTAAGTTGGTGAGTTTATTGCGTTGACGATCGGTCTGAGTGGGATGTTGTTTTTGTGAATTTTTGGGAGTCCGTAAAGTTTTGGAGAGATGGGATTAGTAGGTTTTAATTTAGATATTGTATCACTGTCAAGATTTGAGTCTTTTAGGAGGCTTTTTGTTTTTCTAGCTATTGTTTTCGTGGGTCTATTTTGAAAGTTTTTTATATGTATCGTCAGTAAGAAGGTCCATGATTTTGTTGTTATAGTCTTCTATATTCATTATTAATATTGTGTTGCCTTTGTCTGCGGGTAATATTATGATGTCTTCATTCTGATTGAGTTCTTTAATAGCTGTTTTTTCTTGTTTTGTTAAGTTTGAGGAGGGAAGTTGGGCTTCGCGTAAAATGTTGGTTGTCCTGCGCCGTATGCCATTTGCTTTTTCGGGTGAAAGGGTTTAAATTGTGGATTCCAAATTACTCATGATTTCTTCTCTTGGGATTTTGGAGGGAGCGATTGCAAAATTATGTCCTTTAGATAAGGCTGAAATCATTTCATTGCTGAGATGTTGGTTACAGATGTTTTTTACTGTATTAGTTAATGGTGCGTGCTTTACTGGAAGTAATTTGTCAAATTGAATTTTTTTGTTTCTCAGTATAAAAATCTCTAATCCGTTGGGATTGGTCGAATGATATGCGGTCCGATGTGGACCAAATGTCAAATCTGAGAGTGTTTGATAGGAAAAGGTGAAGTTTTAATAGCTTTTTGGAAGTAGTGTGAGAGGCAAATTTGGTATGTTGTATTCTTTCTTCTAAGAGAAGCAAACGTGTTCTATGTAGAATTGATTTGGATTTAGATGTTCCCAAATAGTTTTTCAATTGTAAGAATTTTGGGACATCGTAGAGAATACATATATCACAACAACATAACCTGAAACTTCAGTTTCAGGTCAGCCCTGAAGAAGTGAACTGCAATGTTCACGAAACGTCGGCAACATTCACAGTTTCGCACACGATTGAAACCCGAAAAATCTTAAAATTTAAAAATTTAAATTTAAATTTATTATAATGAATCATTGTGAAAGTTGTAGATTTTAAAACTGGGGATAGCTTAAAACCATTATAACTTTGCTGAACTTTGTGCCATAAAGCCATTTGTGATGAGGGGATATTATGATAATCTACACGCTACTCAAGAAATAATTGATTCAGGAGCTAAAAGTTGAAAATGGTTGATAGAAAATAAAACTATCAATGTATGCGTACATTTTGATATCCAAGAATTCCGAGATTTAGATTGAATTATAAGAAGAATTGAACAGTAGAACATTTGCCCGCTGTGCGCACGTTTGCGCATAGATATTTTCAAATCGAGGGTGAAAACATTGTGGATGGAAAATTTTCCCATACCTCAGTACCATACTTCCCTTACTTGTATGGAAGTTTTACTATAAAGTATGGAAAATCTTCCAACAACCGCCGGAAAATTTCTATACTGGTATGGGATATTCAAAAGTATGGAAAAAATTCCATATTTTTGTATGGGAAATCTACGATTATTTCTTACAGTTTATTTTCAAATTGAGGATGAAAACACTGTGAACTGTAAATTAATATAATAAGGTAATTGTGTATTCATTTTTAATTAAAGCTGCTCTTCGACTAGAACGAATACTTCCGCAGCGCCAATCTCGCGCTTGCTAGATCTCTGTCTGAAATGGCTGATTTAGAATATAAAAAATAAATTATAAATAAGGGAGTTTATAAGAAAGTACATAAGAAGAGGATTTTGGGAAGTTTTGGAGATATTTATCGTAATATTTTTTTAGCTTTTTTCTTCGAAACATCTAAATATTTTCGATGTTATTTCTTTATAAACGGATGGATGATCGCGAAAAGCACGAGCAAAATATTTTGTCAAAGGATAAAAGCCAAGGGTATTTTGTTTTAAGACCAAAAATAAGTGAAAAAATCATTTTCTGAAATATTTTCCTATCTCGCGTCAGTTGGCTTTTAATTTGAACTTCAGATTTTAAAATAGAATTTTCGATGTGTAAAATCTGCACCATAAGTTAAGAGCGACTGATTTAAGAACATGACATTTATTTTCAAGTCCTGAAAAAGTGTACGGAAGTTTAATTTAATATGACAATTTCATCGAAATTGATCGTGCCTACATTTTTTCTCAATCGGGGGTCCTGAGATGTGGAGATTTGATGAAAACTGTCGAAGTCAAGTTTCACATTAGATTAAATCCTAAGACGACTCATTTTGATTCAAAAGTGGATCAATTCGATAGAGTGGAGGGAAAAATTGTCATCTACATTGGATGATAATTATTTAGTTGTAATTTGCAATTTAGCATAAGTTATGTCGTTGTGAACGGTTTTTCTTATTGCAACGGATTGTTCCACTTTTGGATCAAAATTGTACCCCTTAGGATTAAGTGCGATAATACTAATACCTTGTCATTCAGAATGAAAATGTAAACAAATTTGTCAATATAGGCTGGGTTCACACCGGTGAATTGGAATATTATAATGAGAAGGGTATTGTTTATCTGTTTGACAGAATAAAAATGATGATAAAGTATAGGAATAATCTATTGTTCCCTTTATAAATGGAATATGCTTTCGCAAAGCATCTTGAAGTAAGAAACTTTGTTGTGGTAGGAGTTCCACATCCCACAGATGGAGAACACCCTATTGCTTTTGTGGTAAAAGCCGAAAATGCTGAGGTATATAAAATTAAAGATAAAGGATTTTTGAAAAGAACTTGTATATTTTATTATTTCAACTGGAATTTATGCATTGGTTCCCCAAATGTTTTTTATTGGTATCTTGGATAAATGACATACGCTAAACAAAACTTCTTTTTCTTCTCTAGGTTATAGGAAATGAACTGATTCTATTGTCAAGCTGTCTCGGTGAGCATGAAATGATTCAACGAGTAGTATTCGTGGATAATATTCCATATAATTTGCTATGTATGCAATGTCTATAATATACAATATTATTAATATTCAGTGCAACTATCACATTATTTTCTATCATCTTTAATTTTGTTTTGGTTAACTGATATATAATTTTTCGGAATAATTTTTACTTTGAAGGTAATTTTATAATTCAAATTAAGATATCTATTTTGATGCTATAAATTATAAGTTCAGCGCACATAAATTAAAATTTATACGAAAGGAGGAACTTGGATATGTATTTCATTACCGAAAACTTAACCAGAACCAAAGGTCTTGTCCTGCCCGCAGAATTCCAGGTCCTTTAATTATGCTAAGTAACGTCTTTGGAAGGCAACTCGTACTGAAACACTACGACGGTCATAATATTTAATCACTACTCGTTTATTCTCCTCCGAATGTCGGTGTACTAAGGCGTTTCGTCGCGAAAATGCCTGTAAATCAATAGACCAACGACACTAAGTTGAATCCCGAATTTTAGTCTTCAATTGTCACGTCAAAAGTAAACTATTTAATCACTAGGTTACCAGTAAAACTTGTATCAGCTACCAAGAATTCTATATGAGTGTTTGATGAAATAAAATGCAAGTTTTTGGTGACTTTAAATCTGTATGGACAATATATTCTAGGCTCCTTCAGATTCTCACTGAGCCCCAACCCTTCCGATCTTAAAGATTACGAAACAAACGAGAGAGGCAAAGCCGGCAAATGGGGTGACGACGCGCGGGGAAGTTCCACCCCCTTAAAGCCCTCTTCACTGCAAGGAAAGCCGAGGATTTAGTAGCAGTAATTTTCGCAAAACTATTCTAAGGCTGGTTTTAAAGTAGCGTCTCGCGACGAACTTATTCCAATTGATTTTGATGTCTCTTCTTGGATAAGTTACTGCAATGAATTAGATAATCTTGATTAATCTTTCATTTATCGGGAGAGTTTTCATCCTGTTAGTTTTTTTTTCAATTATAAGGATCCGAGCTAAATACATGTCTTTTTCTCTTATTTTAAAGTTGAAAAATGTATAGAATAAGGAATAAAATTTTGCGACCAAGGATTTTTTTCTGCTTAGCCCAGACACAAGTATTAAACAAAAATTCATGTTCGGCCTCCTTCAAATAAATTTTTTCAATTATAATCCGGAAGTATATTGGCCAGAAAGAAATGTCGCAGCAAAAATTTTGTTGGATCTTCTTAAAGAAAAAACCTGACTTTATTTAGATGATGAAAATTTATGTACACTATGAAAAGATATCAGAGAGATAAAAAACTAACGTTGCATTATTAATTTTGTAATTCAATTTTGAATTGATAAAAGATTATGATAGTCTTGAGATAAGTTCACAATCGTTTTAAATGATAGAAAATTGAATATTATATTTTCATATGGTTGTACAAAAACCACCAAGTGTAAAAAATACAATCTGCCTTTGGAAATTTAAGTTCCTTTTTGGAAAAAAAAATCTCTAGAAGTCTAGTTAGTCATTAACAGTTACTTGGAATCAACGCTGATAAATCGATTTTTATACATGTAAAAATCTTCATAGGTATAAAATTAATAATTTTCGCTCAAATTATGAATAGTTCTTATAATTATCTTTAAGTTTACACCTAAAATAGCAATGCAGCGTGCCCAGACAAAAAACCTGTGGTACGAGTTTTGAAGTGTTCTACAAAATCCTTAACTCTACCATATTGAAATATTTAATATTGAATATTTGATTCTTCCCTATTTAAACTCAATGTAAGTGATATCTGTAAATTTTAACATTGCAAAAAATAGTGCCCATAATATTTTCTATTTAAAAGTAGTTTGCGACAGGTGCGTGAAAAGACATTATTTTACGTACGTTTTTCAATCAATTTTGCAGGCATTTCTATATCTTAAATAGTTTAAAAAAAGTAAAATAATTCATTCTTTAATCATTGTTCCATTATGAGAAAGAAATGAAAGGTTCAAGAAAATCAAATATATTTCTATAGAATCGTTTTTTTGTTTTAATTATGAAAACCGATTCGTCGTGAAGGCATCAAGCAATCAATAAAATCTTCTTGATAACGAATTTGGACAATTTTCATTCTGATGAACCTCTTCGTCCATGGAAGTTATTTGCAGAATATAACTTTTTGATATTTCCAAGGTATGTGACCCAAAAATGAACATAAATGGCCAAGACCTTGGAAAAAATATATTTTTTTTAATGAAAAATTTTAATAAGGCAGTTGTGATTTCATGTGAGAAATGCAGAAGGAAACTCTCATACAATTATTTTGTCAAAATAAGAATCGGTCTTCAACTGAGGTTTCTGTAGATGTGTGTTTTCTCCAAAAAATTCTAAGTTATCAAAAAAATACCATTTATGTTCTGATATTCTCTTCTTGCACATTGCTAGTTCATGATACTGTAAAATTGAAAACTGCGAAATGAACAACGCATTTTATGAGTTTTCAACCAATAATATCCATAAAATCTAGGAATTTGTCTTACATAAAATAAGTATAGAGGCTGCTGTTCTAGAACTAAGAGTTTCTTATATTTTAATTACTTATAGGTAGGAAAGAAAAAAAGAAAAAAATCACCACCACACAACTTCCTTTAATTTCTATTATATTATCTCCCAAGCAAAAGCAGCTCCCGCGATAAAAAAAAGCCAATTTGGAAAGTCAAATTTTGTATCCGTATATGATAAAAATTAACGCTATCCTGCATCTGTGATTGTCAGTATCTTTACCTTGCAAAAAAATTCTGAAATTCTAAATATATAAGTGAAAACAAGATTTTCAAACAAGCTCCTATGCCAATGTACTAAATGGAATGAAATAATTCTTTCTGTAGATGAGGATTGCAATAATGATATAATTATAACAAGGTGTAAGAAATACATTTTAATACCTACGCTCCACGCTTTTATTTTTGGTCACATTATCGTTGTTATTATTATGTTATTATTGCAAGCCCCCTTTTCGGATGAAAATATTTCGACGTTTCTTGTTAGTATGGAAGACTCAGTTTTCGTTTGACACAAAAGTTGTTCGAAACGTTTTTACTACATGCTTGCTGTATAGCAACGTACATATCATTTGATTTTTTTTAGAAAACACAAGTCTCGACAAATCAAAATACTAATTTAAAAAAAAGGGCTTGATCGGCTTTTTGCTTCTTGACTCAAAATATCTTGGCAAAAACAAATAACTGAATCCTGCAGATTTTATTATCGAGTATTAGATAATATCAAATTTCCATGTCTTGAAAATTCAGCCGGTAAGATGAAGTGAAAGTTAATGGAAAATCGAATTTATTTTATCAATTATTTTTTAAATTATGTAAATGCACCATTCATCAAGTTTTATGCAAGCTAAATCATTTCGAACATTTGCGTATGATGCAAAATTATGTTAATTTTTAATATATTGTTAAATTTCTTCCAGATTTTGAAAGCGGATGATCGTAAACCTTGCCAGATTTAGCAAAGAAATCCTAAATATCTTACTGAGGTCTAGTGTTGTGAAGAATTGAAGAAAAAAATCGTATTTTTTTGAAACAATCCTCAAATTTCGAATAGTCGTAATTTTCGCGATTTTTTTTTCAAAGTGGTAAAAACAGCATATTTAAGAGAAGAACATTCTGCGATTCAAAGTTGCACTCTCTGATTAGTTTTAGATGTATGCGATGTACACGTAACATTCAACCAATTTTTTATATGAGTAAATAGGGGTATTCAGCTTTCACCACTTCTTCACCAAGGAAAACTTTTTTTATATATAAAATTTTGGGAATCTGTTTATTATTATTTCCATATACGATAAAAATAAAATATATGAAAATATTATAATAAGAATAAAATAAATATAAAGAAATAGTAGAATAAAATGGTTCGAGAATAGAATATAAATAAAAGAAATGTTATATTACGTGTTATTGAAATATTCATATTATTTAATGAGAGTAATGAACAGTGCCTTAAAAAAACTCCCGTAAGTAATCAGAATTTTTACGGATGTCACGACACTCACTTATCCTTTAAATATTTTATTTAAATTTAAATTCTTACTTTGATTATCATAGTATTTCTATCTTATATGAAAATAATCATATCCAAACTATGAATGTTTAATTGAATGAAGGAAAATGATAGTTTCCTTTAAAATCACTTTTAGTGGAGTAAAAATGGTACAGGTTGAAACAAAAATTTTCCTTATGAAAAAAATGGTTAAGAATAAGTAATTTGGCTCGATTTGAATTAATTTAATATTCAACTGAAAGGTGGCAGTGAAGAACTAGATAAACAAAATATCAAAATACTGAGACCCGCTTTTCAAAATCTGTGAAATTCCAACCACAAGGAACTTGGACGTCTTGGACGATTCACTTGGCATTATCAAACTTTTTGAAAATTAAAATTTTTTATCAACATCTCTGGAGCAAGTTTTTATTTTTTATTTAAACTAAAAATAACATTTTTATCGCTATCCACAGCATGTTGTAATTTGTGGCCAGTATTGCTTTGAGATTCTCAACTTCCACATCTATTTCCTTCAAACTGGATAACTTTTTCTGGTCAAACTTTGATTTAAATGACATATTCACAAGTTTTGTCAATTTTTGTTTATTTTAAATTTGGTTGTCTGTACAAAACCTGTCACGAAACAATTTTTTCTTATTACATCCGTCATTATCATGCATACACTTTGATTAAATTTTACTACTTAATTATAATTTCGGCACCCGATGAACTTTCATACCCTCGATGTATTTTCGATTTTTGGAGGCAGAAAGTTCGAAATATGAATTTCATGTGCTTTTATCATAAAAGTGCATCGCTGAAGTTTAAAATAAATCGTAACAAATATCTCAATACCGCGTCTATATTTTGAGGATGAATGGATTTGTATTTTAATATGACGGGATTGTACTTCGAAATTTAGTGTTGGTATACATAAAATATTAGTTTTCAGCTCAATACTAACCATTTTTTCAATGTTAGTTAATGCTTTTGTTGACAGCAAAGTTAGCTTTGTACACAGAGAAATCTAGGCATTCCAGTTTGTTTTAGGTCATTTTCTTATAAACTATACTAAGTTTGATTTTCAGTTATGTTAGCTCCATGGTTCGCTCTCTTGATCAATCTGATGACTGAAATAATTGAATCGCTTCTAATATTTATATTGCTCAATATGAACCAATTGTGGTTCAACTTTGTTTCAGTACAAAGTTTGGTTGTTTTTTTCATAAGTGTGATTCAGAGAAATCGTTTGATAATCCATGGTGCCATATAATCTTTCCTGTATCTTTATGAATTTTTCTTCGCAGAATGGTTTTTCATGTGCCGTGAAATATTCAAGATGTCTAAAGCTTTTCTATCGGACTAAGCACGCGCTCTTAATTTCTAAAGACATCGATTGGGTATAATGTTACTAATTGTTTTCACAAAGTACATCGCGTTTTTTGACTCATTTTCTTTTTGGGCTTGCATAATATAATTTGAGAAACGAATAATAAGTAATAAAATCCATTTTATTATGAAATAAAAGTTTGAAGACTTTGAATTTAATTCCAATAATTATGCATTAACTATTCCAAATTTTAAATAAACTGGCCACGGAAAAAATTGGATAGACAGATTCACTATTGCACATTATTAATTTATAGTTTACTTGTTCGTATTAAAACAAGAAACAATTTGAATAGTTTTTGATATAATATGAGATAGATCTTAAAAAAAAACCTGAAGTATTTATTGAAATAAGTGCCGAGCGAGAATGTCATCCTTAACACTTAAAATAGTAACTAATAAGTTCAGTGGCATAAATACAAGCCGAAAATTAAATAAAATACTTCCGAAATTTTTTTTAGGACGTCTGTTTAAAATTAAAAAAGAAGGCGACTTATAAATCATTCATCAATTATGTTAACATTCATTAATTTACTGGCAGTAAAACAATTTTTTCAATAAATTTAGAGAGAAAACCTTAAATTGAATAGTATTTTTGCTCTTGAATCTAGGATACTACCCGTCGGCAAACTGATGTTTCGCTTTACAGTAGTTACGCCACTGCTTACGATAAGTATATTTTACTGATGATATTTTTCATTTTTTATAACACTCAAAATGTTCAAGATCGTATTTGTTTTTGGCCACGTAGGTTCAAATATTGTATTATTTGGAAGATTTTTTTCAGTAGAATAATACATTTCTAACCTACATTTTTATTAAACCTGGAGTTATTGTATAGGAGATTCTGAGAAAATCAAATAGCTATTGTGAAAAAATGATTTTTTAGAAATCTCATTTTTTGATACAATGATTGAGATAACAATTTGTAATAAAATTTTTATTTAAATTCATTTCCAATTTTAACGCAGAAATATTTCTTTCACCCTCTTCGCATTGATATTTCTTGGAATTATTATCATGTGAAGAAAAAAATTTTTTTTTTCTTTTTTTCAGATTAATAGCAAAAAAAAAATCTGTCATACTACTATGATATCTTGATCTTCAATTTTTATTTTTTCAGGACCGAATCATTTTTTTGATCAAACATTTTTTATTCTGAAAAATTCTCAGTCGATTTCCTCCGAAATGGATAACATTTCACATCAAACTTCATTTTTCCGTGTTCCAAAACTTAATAACTCGGGAGTCTTAATTTTTATTTCTAGCTCAAAAATTTTTTTTCTATCGCAATACGCAGCCGAGCGTGTCAATGCCACTTTGAGGTTGTCAACTTCCATAGACGTTTCTTTGAACCTGGATACATTTTTTGAATCTGACTTTCTTGGCCTCTATTCAGAAATATTTAACGCGGGAGTAGACTTTTGTTTCATCTCTAAACAGTGATTTCGATGTGACATTTTACATATTTATTACGTTGCTTAACCTATTTTTAAATTCTCATCATTATGACAAGGTATCAGTTTTATGTAAAAAAAACTATCGCGTATATCTTTGAATCTCTACGCTTCGAGATACCCTGCATCCGAAAAAAAAACAGTTTTCAAGATGATGTCTGTCGTCGTCGTTTTCGTCGTCTGTATACCGGATAACTCTTGAAAGGTTATCGGAGTAGGTTGCGTTTTGGCACACGTTTTGAGGGGCCAAAAAAAAAAGATCGAGTTCGTCAACCAGAATTTTTTGATCAACGGTTCTGGTTTTAACCAACAAAAAAAAGAATGAAAAAAAATTCCATTTTGTAGTCAAACTATGCAAGATACGAAGTAAGATATTAAAAAACTCGTTTACCCTAAAAAGAGCTACAAATTTGTTATAAATCATTTGTATAACGGACGTGTAGTTTTTATTTTAGACGTCAAAAAAAACATTACAAATAAAATAAGTTTTTGTTTGAAAAACGGTACAAGAGAGGAAAAAAATGGACAAAAGTTTTTTACACAAAAAAAATCTACAAATTAGTTATTAATTATTCTTTCATAGGAGGCGTAGTTTTTATTTCAACCGTAAAAAAACAATAATAAAAAATACATTTCTGGACAAATGAAGTAAGCTGCGACAAATGAAATAGACAAAAGTTGTTTATCCAAAAAAGAGCTATAAATTTGTTAGTTATCATTTTTTGATAGGACGTGTAGTTCTTGTTTTAAACGTGAAAAATGACATTAACAATAAAAATAAAAATTTCTGGGAAAACAACATAAGGTACGAAAAAAATTAATGAAAAAAAGTTATTCACCCAAAAAAGATCTACAAATTTATTATTAATCATATTTTTATATAGAACGCGTGGTTTCTGTGCAAATCGTACAAATATTATTGAAAATAAAGGAATTGAGTTTTTGGAAAAACGACGTAAGAAGCAATAAAATGTTTCATATCAAATCTTTGTACAGGATGCGCACTTGTTTTAAATATGAAAACAAGACAAAATGAGAATACGTCTATTTTAATATCAATTCATGTTATGAATAGTGATAATATAAATTGATTGGAATGATATATTTTTCAGGGTAGCTGAGAATGAAAATTAGTGCAAAATAAGGAAAAAAGATGAAAGTAGTTATGAAAAATAGAATGTGTACATTATTTTACAATATTTGAATGAGCAGTCGCAAATCGAGGCACAGAAAAAAATATAATGGAGGAGAAGGAGGAGAAGGAGGAGAATGAGATTAATTCAATTAAGATTGAAATAATTATTTCAAAAATAAAAAGGGAAAAAAGTAGTTTTCAACTAGATAACTCCTATAAATAGTTTACCATTTTCAATAGTTAAAACATCAGTATTTATGTTAAATTCAATGTTGTGAATAATTTATTTTACTATTTCAATAATTCATTCAGTACATGTCACATAAAGCGTATAACGTTAAATCGGATAAGTCCCGGGTTCCTTGAGATAATCAGACGTGCCTTCCGTTTTACATACTGTTCAATAATTCGAAAGAATATTAAACAAAAGTCGAGTGGTGTACCTCGTGAAAACAATTAGGTATGTAGAACGCGTGCTTAGCTCGGTAATTATATCGGCTGATATTTAGAAACACCCCAGTATATTTAATATTTAGATTATTAGATAACATTTCGAAAATTATATAATCAGATTCCATAAAAAATTAGGTTTGCGAATTTAGGCATTAGAACAAATATTTACTCCCGTTTATTTTAAACTGAATTTTCATTGAAAATGATTGATTTCATTCAATGAATATTTATATTTCGTAGCTTGAAATTGTTTCAAATAACAGTTTCTTTTGGATAAGTTCAATAATTGCAAGTCTTCAATGGAGTCAGAATAATTTTTTGCACTGATTCAAAATTTAGTAAGTCCTGTCAAACAGAATCATTTCTTTGTATCAAAGTAGATTTTACGGTTCATAGAGAAATTTCGAATGATTATATAACTGGAACTAGAATCAGAAAATGAAGAAGAAGTCTCTGCAATAGTCTTCAGTTTTCTTCCAAGGCTTGGTCGAAGAAACTTGTGGTTGTTCGACAGCGATTCGCTAGGCTTTCATTAAACCCCGATAATATTTTGGAAGAAGAGAGATAGAAGGACTTTTATTTGCGAGAGCGTGAATCAACCAATACGAGACCCCCCACCCTTGGTAAAATTCACCGTGACATCGTCCCTTCGAATTTTCCTCGTAAGAAGGGTCGCGGAACGCAGTGGGGAGGCGTTTCATTTTTTGACACCCGGTGTATTTGATTCCACCCTTGTAATAAACCCCAGGGGTTGCCTTCGTAGGTCCTTCTCCCTACATGTCATATCGACACCTCACCCCCGAGGGGTAGGTGACTGCTAGGTAATTTGCTTTCTTATTTTCTCGGCAACGAACTCTTCACCCCCTTTACTCACCATCCTTACTTCGTTCTCACCCTCGGTTTGTATTTACGTTCGAGATGCTTTCTTATTTTATTCCTGTTTTTCTGCTTCCTTGTCTGCTTCGGAAATTTGAGTAGACAAGATTTTTCTTTATTGTTAACGACGATCATAAAATTGGGATAGATTTTCGGTACCTTGGAGTTATGATCTAACAGGCGCATGGGGTGCTATTTCGCATTATGGAAAATCTATTACTCTGGGGGAAACTTTATATTTTTTTGTCAAGGAGAAAAATAAAATTTCAAATTCTCAATTATTTGTTTCTTTGTATCAATTTGTAGCTTATTTTGGAAGCCTTAAAATCTAAATTCGTTTGCTTGAGAAGGTAGGTTTTTTAAAGTGAAAATGTTGTTTTGAAAATAATCAATGCTGTTGATTACTGGTCCATATTTAAAAAAAACAACTGCGAGTTTTCACAGTTCAGTTTAAAATTTCGACCGTTCTTCGACGGTCTTCCTCAGAAAAATAATAAAGAGGAATATACATTTGAATGTTCGTTTTTAAAGAAGTGCGTTGTTGTGCCTTTTGTTAAGAAATGTTCCTGTAAGTGAAGAAAGAACGGATTTGATATAAAATGTAATTTTAGACCATGTATAAAGCATTTTTAGGTTTGATAATTCATTTTAACTCCGTCTGCAGAACGGACATAATTAAAATGGTATTAAAAACACAAGAGATATCAAACTTGTTCATGTATTCATGCGGATGGCATGGGTGACGGAGTCAAAATGAATAATTAAACTCAAAAATGTTTTATACATGGTGTAAAATTACATTTCATATGAAATCCGTTCTTTGTTCATTTACTGGAACATTTTTTAACAATAGACACAACAAAACTTTTTTTTTAACGAAAGGTCAAATGTATAGCCCTCTCTATTATTTTTATTATTTTTATTTTTTTTTATTCTTTATTTTTTTACTTTTTATTATTTTTTTAATATGGATCAGTAATCACCAGCATTGATTATTCTCAAAACAACATCTTCACTTATTAATTACTGTGATCATCACCATAAAATCTTAAGGAAAAGGCAGGTGTTTTTAACCAAAGGTTTGTAACTTAAGTATTTGAAATTTTTTATTTGGAATTTAATGGAAAAAAAGTATTTTAGGTCAAGAGAAAACATATTTTTTTATTCTTATTAATTACAGTATTTGAGAAAATATTGATGTTCAAGATAAAGAAGTACGCTCTTATTTGATAATTATATTTTTTGCACTCTCGTGTGACAGCTAGTACTGCTATAAATTTCAAAGAATTTCACAAGCATTAAGGTTTTTCGTAGGATTTCAAAGATTTGAAGAGTTTTCTAAATATTTCCGGTGATTTCGCAGGATTTCAAAAGTTATATGCGGTTTTAAAGAATTTTCCTGAATTCCGGAAGATTTGGAAGGATTTGAAATATTTTATGGTACAAAGTTTTGAAGATTCCAAGAAATTTTCAATGGATTTTAATACATTCAAAGGATTTGAAATGTTTGGAATATTGTAGGGTACTTATTTCCAGAGACTTGAAGACATCTGTAAAAGATTTAAATAAATTTAAATATTTTAGAATATTATTTTAGGATATTTTGCGAAGATTCCAAGAATTATTCAATAAATTGAAATGATTTTAAAGGGTTTCAAAGATTTTAAGGGTCTTTAAAAGGTTCCAAGGAATTTTCAATAGAGTTCAATTAATTGAAAGGATTTTAGAAGATGTTAGGCCATTTTTCATGGTTCCAAGGTATTTTCAAGGATTTGAACTATTTTTGGGAATTTAAAAATATTCCAAGGGATTGCTCAAGAGATTTAATGATATTTGGGTGTTTAAGAAAATGTCGATTCGGTTTTGAAGAATTTCCCAGAATTTCAGAAGATATAGAATGATTTGATACACATTAGAAGGTTTCAGAATATTTTAAAAAATTCGATGGGATTTTTAAAGGATTTTAACAGATTTTCGAGGATTTCGATGATTACAAGTGCATATGACAGGCTTCATAATTAAAAAAAGAAATACGTTTTACTGAGCATTTTAAAAATGGTACAACATATATAACGGCACATATGTCTGGCCCACTAGACTTTGTATTTTGTTTAAATAATGCAATTTTATTAATTTTATTTCAGTCGGAGCAAGATAAACCTGTTCTCCGTTACATTCGAAGTGAAAAATGAATCAAATTGCATCAATTAAAAAAAATAAAAACTCAAGTGTGCCAGACAGACGCGCTCTTATATATTTTTAACCATTTCCCACAAATTCGGAACAATATATTCATTTTTCTTATTATAAAGTCGCCGAATAAAATAACATGCGATTGATTTCATGATAGACTGTCACATGCCCTTAAGGGGTTTCAAATGCTTTCAAGGTATTTTAATAAGTTTTCCGGGATTTCCGGAAGTATCATTAGACTTAATGGAATTTCAAGGCTCTAAGTTTATCTTCACAATTCTTATTCTTGTCATATTTTTACATTGGGAGCAAATTATAATAATTTTATTAAAACATCAATTAGTTTCATATTTTCACATTTATTACGATTATATGCGTAGAAATTATTCTAATGTTGCAAAACATTATTATAAAAGCAAAATATTATTTAATATTCATGTAACATAATGTTTAAGTTGAAAAATATCGATTTTCACCGTTTTCAACTAACTTTTTACCATTTGTTGCAAATAACTTTTGTATTACTAAATGTTTCACAAGTAAGAAGTACATGTTTTCAGTCTTCTGAATCGGTTATTTTGTTCAAATAAAAACACTTCAAACGTAGTTGAATGTTCAAGTCTTGAAGTATATTAAATAACCTTTAATTAATAATCATATAAAATATTAAAATCAAACTTTCGATACATGAAATTATTTAAAAACATTCTTGTATTTAACAATTAGATCTCAAGATTTTTTTGCAGATAGGATAATATAATATTTCAGGGACATGATATTATCAATTTTTTATTTTCACCTATACATCGACGCTATTCAAAAATGACATTCAATTATTTTTCTCCTGAATAAAGAATCAAACTTCTTATCGAATTTTACGGACTGTTACATAAGGGAAATTCTTCAAAATCAGAACTTTTTTTCTTTCTTCCTATATAGAACTATATTTTATAGTTTCATGGCCTCTTTCTTAAGCATGCATTCTTGTATATCTCCTTATTTTCAAATTAAAGAAGATATCACGCCGAAAGTTTTAAAATCTTTAGAAAAATCTATCAGCCCACGTCGTTCTGGTCCATTAAATTTGATACGAAACTACTAAAGCTTTGTTCTGAATTACACGCTAAGTAAAAAAACAATTCAGATTGCATTGTTTAAATAAAATTTAAACTAAACTTGGCCAGATCGACGTGCTCTTATATAAATTTTCTCTTAAGATATGGTTGGAATTGTTATTTAAATTCTTGGGAACATATAAATGTAGTCTTAATTTAAGTTTTCGCATGTATAAAATCTATTGTTGGATAAGGGCTAATACGCCCATGTTAGGACGCATCGAAGCCCCGAAGACTACATACTTGTCTCGCTTCTAATCTGATTTGGGCCTGCTCCAGACCAGAACTCCTTAACGCTACTCCTTTGGTTTCTCTTGACAATCTCGTTATGTCGGATCGGTGCGAACTTGCGTGAAGTCTTGCTAGAACGGATTAGCCTGGCTGCAAGGGAGGAATAAAAAACATGATGTTTACATATCTGATATCACTCGAAGGGTGGAGTTTGAAAAAGACATAAACTCTATTTTTAGGACTTTTCTAGAGAGACAAATAGTGCCATTAAAAATTGAATTTTTAATGTAAGTGGAAGAACTTTTGAGATACAGCAATCCTGAACTAAATCATGAAAAGTTTAAATCAACAAGATTTTTAGGCTTTGAGATACTGAAAAAATACTATTTTTCCAATTCGATTTTTAGCTTCTGAGTTGCTGAATCGATATGAAAATGGATTTAAAAAGTAATTCAGTACAGAGAGAAAATATCTTTATAGATAATACTTTAGGGACATTTCTGATATCATTTATATTTACCGGTTATTTCTTGAGATTTTTTACTTTTTATGGTAAAAATTCGATTTTGTTAGTATTTCAGGAAATTTGAGACCTACTCTCTAAATCTGAATTAGTAGAAAACTACTAATTGGTAGTAGTTTTCTACTAATTCAAATAGCGCCGATTCGTTTACTGGTAATTAGTAAGAATCTACTAATTCAATGTGTAAGAATAACTGACTAAATGAATTAGTAACTATATCTACTAAAGGAATTGGTAATGCTACTACTAAATGAATTGGTAAATGTATTGCTGGTTACTATTTCAAAGGGTAGTCTCAAGTAAATTTAAAAACTGTTTTTTCAACGAAGAGAAGTTTATTCAAATATATTATTCTATTATTAAAGTCGAATTAGGTCCGATTAAAAAACAAGTTAGTTCAATCCAAATTGAAAACATGTTATTGTAATAATTAAAACTAGAATATTGATAATCTTAAAAGGTTTTACAAGACAAAAACAACTGCGAAGTCGTAACTGTTTTTCCTTTAGCTAGATAAAACTATTAAAATATAATACAATGCTTGGTGAAGAGCTTTGTAAGTTTGCACCATACAATGTACGGCTTTACAGTTGTACACTTGTCTTTGATTGATTCCGTATATTTCAAGTTCTATCCAGATATGTCAAGTTTTTTGTTAAATAATTTTTTATAGTACGGAGCCATTCAAATATTTCTCTTTTTTTCAATCGACTCGGAAAAAGTCCTCAGTTTCGCGAGTTTATTATAAATTCTTTTTCAGTTTCTGGGGATTTAATCAATATTTTTAATTGAGGAATCTTTAACAAATTATATTACAAAATATTCTTAAATATATTAGCACCATCAAATACTTAAATAACCAAATAATACTAAAAACATAATCAATCATTTCTTAAATTTGTCTATGAAGTCTATGAATTTTAATAATAATTTAAACAAATTTTTATTTGATAGTTAACAGTTGAATTTTGAACTAAAAAAGATCAGCTTTCGACCAAAAATGGAATAGTTAAATTTGAACATAACAAATTAATTTTCCAGAGAAAAAAACTGTTTGAACTAAAATGATGAATCTTTTACTGAAATAAATGAATTTTTAACAAAAGCGTAACTTTTAACCAAGTAGTTTATTATCTTCAATCAAAAAGATGACATTCCAACTAAAATTATAAATACCTAACTGGAATACTTACATTTTCCACCAAAAAGATAAAGTTTCAAACAAGAAGATTAATTTAGAAACATAAAGAATCATTTTATACAAAAAATACGTATTTTGAAGAAAATAGAAGAAATCTCAACTGAAAAAGACAAACATTCAACCAAATAATTGAATTTTCAGTTAAAAAAGTTAATTTTCCAGAAAAAAAGCAAATTTCTAGCCAAAGTGTTGAATTTTCAACTAAAATGGTGAACCATTGACTGAAATAGTTGATTTTTCAACTAAAAATTATAATTTTTCCAGCTGAAATTAAATGATTTCATTTAAAATTTTGCATTATGTTAAACTAAAGAGATGGATTTTTCAATAAAATGTTGGAATATTCGACTGTAATAATTACATTTTCACTTTTGATAAGAATTAATTTTCTGTTAAAGTAAAAACGAATTTTCAACAAAATAGCTCACTTTTTAACCGAAGAGATACATTTTTAATTAAAATGATGAATCTTGCAAAAAAAAATTAATTTCAAACAAAACAGTTCAGCTTTTAACTCATTAATTGAATTTGTATGCCAAAAAAGATTAATTCTGAACAAAAATTGAGTAGTTGACATTCAAAATATTAATTTTTAATCAGAAACAGTTGAATTCGACAAAAAAACTACTTTTCAAAATGAGTTGAATCTTCAACTTGAAAAGATTTTTCAGTCAAGCGAGAGAAAAAATTGCAAACAAGCTGTTGAATTATCAATGAAGAAGATGAATATTTGAATATTGAACTAAAAACGATCAATTTTCAAACAAAACTATAATAGATGCATTTTAATTAAAAAAATTAAATACACTAAATTAAAATTTGCATGCTTTAAATTATGTAGATACTTTTATTTCAATGTATCCGCAGTTTAACATTAAGGTGGTTCAAAAAAGAATTTTTTGAAGACAAAAGAGTATTAGATTCTGTTTAAAATTTAGGTTAAATAATAATTTGTGTGCCTTAGTAAAACTAGATCTGATGATTATAAGGGCTGCTTCAAAAGCGTAAGTTTAAAACGTGAAAATATATTTTAAAATCTTCTTTAAAAAAACCTCTTTATCCGTAGCAACAACTAAATGAATTTTTTTAACCCAAAAATCCGACTCAGAAGTTGTAAATTGATTTAAAAAAATGTTTGAACATCTACGTATCTTTTAATGTATGTTGAGTGAGTTTTCTGCAAGTTAGAGATAAAAAATAGAGCCTTTCTCAAACTGTTAGTTGATTACGATATGGTACGTCGACTATCATGTGTGAATATTTGCTTTTTATACCTTCTAGTTTCGTTACAGTGTCTAAATCTAAGTGGGTTTCAAGTATTTTAGCCAATTCTTGCACACTGTATTCCTCGAAGGTCTTGAATTTTTCTGAAAATAAATTTTAGTTAACCTAACTTTCTTCAACGACACTTTCCCAGTTCCCTTTAAACTATTCACCTAATTACTAATATTAAACAAAATCTTACCCATATTAAAGAAATTAAGATAAAAGATTCACCCTTATTCAATTTTTTCAAAATTTTTAAATAAAAAGCTTAGGAATTATTTCAAGAAATAATAATTTTTCTAATATCACTAAACGGTTACGATAATCTCTGAAAGATTGTTCATATATAATTTAGATTTGTATAATTACTAAACGATGGTGTTAGCAGTTTTTAGGAAAAAAATTGCTGATCGTGTTAAATATGCCTTGAATATGGCTAAAAATAGCCATTTTTGCAATTTCAGGTTAGGACATCTCAAAAACCTGATATACAGGAAAAATTTGGATAACAGATTCGGTTTTAGGATACCAAAATCCTTCGGGGTCACATAGTCTAGTCTTTGGGTACAAAAATGATGTCATTTTTGTCGGCCTGTGTTATTCATTATAATTTCTAACTATTTTATTAGATATCAACTGTCATTAATTTAATTTAACCAATTTCAGGAGTTCACATTTAAGCTGCATTGGAGAAATAGATGGTGTATTGACAAAACATTAACCTTTTTTAATTAAAACTCAAAAAACAGCAGAATGTATTTTAAAAATTGTTAAATTATGTTTCCTTAGCAATTCATTTCTACTCTTCTAATTAGTAAGTTGTTACTACTAAACAGATTAGTAGAATACCCTCACTAATTCATTTAGTAACATAAATCTTACCATTTCATATAGTAGAAAGTGATAAAATTACTAATTTAAAAGTCAGATACAACGCTACTTATTGAATTAGTAAAATTTTTACTAATTCGGATTTAGAGAGTACAGTATTGAAACGATTGATACAATAATTTCAACATAGACAATTTTGGAGCGGGGTGGGGGGGGGGGCTGGGCTCGAGTCATGTCGCCCGCAAAAAGTCATATAATGCAGCGAAAAAATTTGATGAGATGCAATTATAGGAACATTTTCTATGAAATTTATACATATCAAGATTTTTATTTTTCAGTGAACAAAAGCGAGACTTTTTGTAATTCAAGCATGATTTTATCATAATAAATTATTAATCAAACCGGGGAAAGGTGAATGTTGCTAAGTCAAGTCCATCTGATTTTACAGGAAAAGCAGTAAACCTTTCTAGAGGAACAATTTACGACGGATTGAGTAATTTTTGTTGTATAGGTGGATGGATCAGTTTAATAACAATTGTTAAGAAACTGAAATGCATATTTTTATCTATTTCATTAACCAATAGCAATATTGAACAGGAAAAAGAAAGATTTGTAGTATTAATATAACATTTTTTGATTTTGGTAATAAGATCTGAAATTGTTAAATAGTTGTCAAAATCTTATAATAACCGTCGAATGATTAACATAATCGGATATTTTTGTATAATTCATTCATTTAGTAAGTCCTTTGAAATTTTAAAATATTTGAATACATTTAAATACTTAATTCTAGGTGAACATATTCGAAACCTTAATTTTGAAACTAAAATGAGGGTAAACAAGCAAGAAAGTATGATTTAAGAAGGAATCTTAATGTCGTCAAAAAGTGGACTTTACATTTTTTTTTAAATTGTGTAATCTCACCAGAAATATCTGCGTTGCAAAAAATTTTGCCAAGTAAAAAGTTATCAGCACAATCAACTTATAGTTTGTTAAATCAATTTAGCCAAATCATAGACAGAATAATAAAACTTTTAAAATTTAATGCGCAAGCTCTGGCCATGAGTGATGATCTTATATTTCTTCTAGAGTATTGAATAGTCCCTTATATTGCATTTAAAAAACTGCCAACCTTTTTAGGAGTTTTATCAAACCTAATTCTACAATTTTGTATTTTGAACAATCTATAATTTTGAGGGCCAAATGTTGATATAAAAAAACTGGTAGGTCGATAAAAAAATTTGAGTTTTCGAAGTCTTACTCTCTTATTTTGTGTTATTTCTTTAAAAAATGTGCCCAATTTTGTGAAATTAAAAAATAGAGGTTCCTTACGATCCTTAAAGTATCCACACCCAGACTGAATAAGTTTTCTATTGAAAAGAGCTTGCACAACCCGGTTTGTTTCGGATTATTTTTTAGAGATGCCTGCTGAGTATTCAAAGCCTAAAATGAATTACAATCGGCTAAGAAAACAGCTTTCAAAATCATCCATTTAGAAAAAAACCTTGATAAATTAAAAACAATAGTTTGAATATATTTTCTTAAAAACTAATTACATAAAAGTGAAACTTTATTCGTGAAATTTCTTCAAAAAAATTGTATATAAGATCTGAGTACTCAAAACTCTTTTAGAGGAAAAAGGTTGATGATTTCAAAATGCTATTTCTCCAGAGTGTTAGAATCAGTAAACAGTTCCTTTGCAAATAATTTAGTAAGTGTATGATATATAAATTTAAAGAGACTGATATTTGTTTCATTTAGGTGACTCAATTTTTTTCTCAGTACAAAATGATAAAAAATCTGGAATCTGGTCTGGTAACAAGTCAAGCGACCAAAACCGTTGTCCCGTAACACGTACCGCGTGGTGCAACCCTTCCACACCCACGGCAACCACCCGACGAGCTTACGGCTCTCACCCCCTTTCTTCGGCACCCTCGAGGACGAGGACAAAACTTACCCTAAGAAGCCTTTAAGAACGTTAAGGTTGCTGCTGGTGGGGTATAAAAGTATCCGCATGCGCACTTCTTGGAAAAAGTCCGACCCGCCCCCAGTACCGCCTCCGTCACGTTTTCAACCCTCTGCCCCCGTGCCATCACCCGCGACACCCCCAAGTCCCCCAAGACGCCGCTAAGACCAGCGGCCTTTTTCGAGAATAGCCCCGGTAACATGTGCTAACCTTCTGCTATTAATCGTACCCTCAATTTTATTTTTATTTCTTCTTCTTCCGTCCAAAAAGCTACGCGAAATATTTTTAATACAAAAAAAAAAAAATTAAAAATGATGTATATCCTGCCTTTTTAAAGTGAGTTATTCTACGGGTATACACTGTGAATGGTGCTATGGTGTTAGTGAAAAAAGTGTATATGGTAAGGTACGAATTTCAGTAGTTAATTCTAAAAAAAATGAATAATGAATTAATCATAGTTTTTATTCGGAATTAAATTATTTGCTGGGTTGATTATGTATCAATATCATAATTTCATTTAGATATTTAGGATAATATAGATGGTGGAGTCGTTCACTCGATATGACTGACGAACTAAACCAACAGTCTAATTGGTTGCCAGCATGTAATTGTCCAGTTTGGATAATTGGACCAATTAATTCGAACGGAAAAGTACGTCAATAATCGATTCGCGTTGCTCATCCCGTAAAGCGTAGGTTTCATCAAAAAAATAATGCTGAAAAGGGCAGTGGAAATTGAAAACCTTCTTTCTGTAAATTGAGAAAATAATTTGATTAATCATACATTTTTATGCCGATTATTCAAGTTTCGTTATACCAGTAGACCCTGAAATATTTTCAGAAGATTAAGCAGTCTGGATTGCCACTTATGACCATTTAGGGTTATGCCTTCTCACGAGTCTGGAAAACCATTCCACGGAATAAAATATTTCACGTTGATCTGCATTTTATATTTTGCTTTGTAAATTGGTTCTTGTAGGACAATGAAGTGTGAGGTAAAAAACTTTTTATGAAATTAGATTAATTATTGCAAAAAAGTGAAAAGAGATAATTCGGATCTGATAATTGCATTTGGGAATACTAATCAAACACTCTTCAGAGCTCTTTAAAAGTGATTTTCCCAAAAAGGGAGCAACAGGGGTTCACATGAGGTGGGAGTTTCCTCGTCACCTTTTATGCTTTACACGTGTAAATTGTGAAAGGACTGTTTGAGGGGTGGCTCCCTTTCACCTATCCAGCATCCCTGTTCATTGAATCATCCGTGTCAGATAAGATGATATAAAAAATGCAAGAGTGAAGACTAAATAAGGGGTTTGTGAGTGAGAGAGATGTAAAAAAGACAAAGTAACAGATACTGTGCATCGGATGCAAAGGGCACGTTTAGGGTTGCAGGCGATTCCATTGTTAGAAATATAGGGGCGTAGGATTATAGGGGGCTTTTACTTTTAGGCTTCTATCTTCCCATTCAGAACATATTTCTCATGATCGATAGTCTCGTGCCAACTCTCGAAAGAGTAACACGCCGCCGGTCTATTTCATTTATTCTTTCAAAAATAAATTTTTAACATTTCGATAAATTACGTAGGATACTTGCAAAATAGAAAATGTTTTGATTTTACATTTTTGCACGAACTCTCAACATTAAATGTAAATAGAACCTTACTTTTGACGAGGATTTCTTTTTCGCCGAATGTCGATAGAACTATGAAACTCATAGTAATAACTTAGTTTTTATGAGAGTTTAGAGTTGTAAAGACAGTGGAATGGATCGAGTATGGAAAAACTCGGAGCGCAAGTGAGATTTTTTCCCGGTTTTTTTTTTAAAGGCAAGTGCTCTTTACGACTTGCTATAACTTTGTGTTCATATGTGAGAGAGGATGACGTGTAAAGTGACGTTTTGCAGCTTGAGTCGAAAGACGATAACCCGCAAACAGGCTTTCGTGTCCACGATAACTACCCTCGGTTACAATCAACGTTTACTCGTCGCTTTCTCTCTCCACTTTTCACCCCCGACTATCCCAAGCTCACGACCCCTATTCCTTCGCGTTAAACGCATCTACACCAGGGGTCTTTCCATCGTCTTTGTTTTCCCTTCTTACCAGTGTCGTTTTGCAGTTGCTCGCGAAACGGTCGAAGAATAAGATTAAGAAACGCGGAGAGCTTGAAAAAAAAAAGATTTTTATGGACTTGTATCATTAAGGGTACGTGAGAAAAAGTCAGTGGGGGTTAATATGAAATAAAAGTGACTGTGATTACTTGAAAATCTCTTCTGATTTTTTTCTTCGTAAACTTTCATTCAAATTTTTAACATTTATTTTGGAAGTAATAAAAGAAGACCCAGGGTGATTTTTTGAGTCATATTGATACACTAAGATTTTGAAAGCAATTATGAAGATTCAGGGGTAGTTATAGAAAGAATTTTAAATTATAAACCTTTTTTGATTCGGTAAAAGAATAAAGCAAAATTATTTTTATAAATTAATTTGATTAAAATTAAAAATAGAATGATTATTTTAGACTCAGAGAAATGACTTTCAAATTTTTTCAAAGAGTGCTATTTTGTATTCATTATGTACAGAAAAAATGAAGAAACAAAGAAAAAATATCATTGCATTGCCACTAGATATAAACTATATACATATCTGATTTTTTCATCTGGGTAATAAATGAATGGGAAGAATTTACTGAAGTGATATTTATTACTGAATTGTAATTTTGAGCATCAATACAAAATTCATTAACCTTAATTACGTTTTAATAATTCTGTATATTAACATAGAATGCAATTACAGGCTTCAAGTAGTAAATAATATCCATATTATGCTAATATACTTCCAAGTTTATTCATTTCACTTCATTTCCTGAAAGTTATCATGAAATTAAAAATTTCACTATTGTTTCAAGTTGAAAATCTTTGATTTTTCATTTTAGAAATCGTATTGAAATTCACAAATAATTGTAAAAAATAAATTGGAAACATTTAATAAAGTAAACATTCAAAAAATTCAATTCTAAATTGCACTGAATAGAATATATCTTTTTTCAAAGGAATTAGTTTTTTCATAGTTTCAAGACAGAAAATAAGAAATTTTATATTTTTAATTTTTAAAAACTACCTGAAATATAATTTTCAATAAAAATATAAAGGACATTACAATAATTAAACTGCTTTACGAAATTTTTATATAAAATTGAAAAAATTCGAAATTTAAAAACTGTTGTAATTCAAAAACTTTGAGTTCATATTAAGATCATTGTTGAATTTTTTTATATTTAGTGCCGAATTTCAACATTTTTATTCAAATAAAAATAAATAAAACTTCAAAAAAATTAACAAAATAATAATAAAATTGAAGGAAATCAAAAACATAAGGAAATTAAATCTATTACATCAATTTTGAAATAAGTTTATTGCGTTACATCATTCGAGTTGTTGATTGAGGAACAAAAATTCATTTTAATTTTTTGTATTGTAAAAAGCTTGCTATCTATAATCTGCTTTTATTCATGTAATGGCGCAATACAAATATTTCATTATTAAACAAAATTCGTAGCTACTTTTTATGCATTTTACGAATTTAAAAAAATGCTTTATTGGCAATATTTCTTTTTCGGACAAAAAACTATATTTTATAAAATTAGGAGAATTCGAAAAATTCTTCGAGAACATAAATAGAAAAAAGCCTACTTGCGTAAACAGAATTACACAAAAAGTATTACAACGAAAAAAGTATGTTTCCAAAAATCAGTGTGATCGGGTGAGAGATTTATTTTTTCAAATAGAACAATTTTGCAAAATCTTTTTTCTGATTACAAATATAATAATAATTCTCCTAAATTTTAGTATGTTGTGCCTGTTGAAGAGATTGCGAGAAACTATTTAAAAATATGTATAAAAAATATAAGACCAAATTCATCAGGCCTTTTGGCTCAAATGAGAAATTCATGAGAACACCTAAATAACGATTTATATACATGTAAGAAGAAACATGAATTTAAAGTACCAACTTTTAGTGAACCCCAGACTATTTTTCGATGACATGTAATATTTATCAACATATTTCGTTTTTTTTAGTCAATAAAAGACGTCAATAAAAATATATATTTTCTGTATTTAAAAGAAATATGAAATTCTACGAAAAAAATATAAATTTCCAAAAGTAACACTCTAGTCTTAACATTTAGCAGTGAAAAATACTACAAAAAAAAACCATTCATTCGAACTTTAAATACAAAATGTTCTAAAAATCCATTAGGAGCCTGGTAAATTTCTATCTTATTCAATTTGAAATGAATCGAAAAATGCCCTTATCTTTTTAGAGTGAAGAAAGGTCCGAATGCAGATTCTGATTGTTGGCCGTTGATCCGAGTGCAACAGCGAAAACAGTATCTGAAGTAAACGGTAGTGGCAACGGGAGCAGCAGCGTCGGTGGCGGCAGGGAGATTTTTCCCCACCGCTTGGAAAAACTGCTCCCACCATCGTGCGGGCGTCGAGTTGGTTGGGTGAGGGGGGGTGAGGCGGCGGAGGGCTGGGGGCTGGGGTCTCGGTGGCTGGGGGCGGCGGCCTCAAAAATACACCGCAACCACACCGCGCGGCTCCACCGCAGAAGCCGCCACCTTCCACCGCCGAACCGAAACGAGACCGCGCGAGTTAAACACCCTTCCGAGGTGTTCCTTCCCACCAGGTGATCTACAGAAGAACTATTCCTGGCACTTTCTACTGTTCAGAGGAACCTCACCAATTCCAAAAACTTTGACAAGAGTCGAAAATATTCCATTCGAGTTCAAGTCTGGAGAACAGGAGAACGGAAGTCATCCAACTAGTAAACGATAAATTTGCTTCCCAGTGGCTTTGGAGAACCCACAAATATTCAGTGAATTAAGTGAATTTATTTTCCTGAATGTGAGTTTTGTGATAAGAAATTGGTGAAAAAAATCAAATAGGGGCTAAAAAAAAGATTTTGGAAGAGGAAGTGATTTTTAATTTATTTAGAAGATTTTTTACTATTGAGTGTACTGTGCAATATTCCGTAGAGTTGGAAGAAAAGAGAAACAAATAAATGAGAATGTTTTTCGTCAAGTTTCTTGTTGTGCAAAAGTGATATTCCTTCAATAAAAAATGTTTCATGAAAGAACTTTAACAAAGGATTATATTTCGATTTAGACAAATTTTTATAAAATCTACCTGGCAATACTTCTTAGAAGTCTGCAGCAATTCTCAAAATTATGAACCAACATCTACCAGCTATGAAAATTGATTAAAAAATGATAATATTGGACAAATAGTCCCTGAAGATTTGAATATTAATCGAGTGGTGCGATAGTTTCGAGATCGAGAGTTGCGCGAGTGACCGCCGGTTTTGGATTTGACTTGTGGGAAGGAAGAGATGAGACGGTAAAAAGAAGAAAGGTACGAAGAAAGTGTCGTCGGGGAAGCGAAAATCGGAGGGTCGTGCTCACCACCGTCGATGCCAATAAAAGGAATTTTCTCCGCGACTTGGCAGTCGAGACGAAGGAGAATTTGCAAACGGATGCTCTGTTCGGATCTCCGCCGCGGGATAATGAAATAAGGATCAAAGGAGTCGGAGAGGAAGGGCAAGAAGGACCACCCCGAATCATGTGCGTCGTACCGGGGAGAAAACAAATCTAATTTCGGGGCGAAATCTATTGGTGTATTTCTGTGGCGTGTTCTATCCCATTCAAAGAAAGACTACAAGATCCTGGATCCGCATTCCCTGTGCACCAACTGTGATTTAAAGAGAGAGATTACTTCTGGTGGGATTTTTAGATTTTGGTTGTTTGACCCAACAATTTTCTTTGGATTAGTGAGGTCTTAAAATCTCGATTACTGAAGTGTTGTGTCTGTTCTTAATGACAATAATTGGACGAGACAAAAATTAAATATTAGTTATCTTTATTAGAATCAAGTGATCTTCGTTAGATTGTAAAGATCATGACAAATCTCAGAAAAATTGTTTCTAAATGGTAGAGTTCTTTAATGTTCCTGAAAATATTGTGCAACAAGATCATCTGTAGCAAATAACAAGAATCCAAAGAACTTTCATTTATGTTCCTCATGATCAGTGATACCAAAGAATTAGAAGAACAAAGATATGGAAATCTGTGAATTAAGTGGTACCTGTTCAGATATAAATAACTCGAAGATTTTCAGAATAGGAGATGGTATTTTGATTTGATAATCTTTCAGAATACATTTTCGGAATTCCAGTGACAATTGGGGAGTTTGTTGTGTTTCGGTTTGTTTGAGGAAAATGGGATATTGTGACAAGAAGTGCTGACGACTCTGAACCCATGACGAACCCTTCGCGAGATGCTCGTCCCGAGGATCAGCCTCTGGGTCTGGACTATACAGATCCAAGAGCGGCTCATGTTAATCATCCAGTTCATCATGTGCAGCAGGGGAACCCTGTGAGCCAAATTGGTGGCACTAGGGTTCGAAGGACAAGAGGTTCTTCGAGGCGAAGAATGCACTTGGCTAGTGAAGTTCCTCCACAGGGTTCAACTGGTGGAAATCATATTTCCGATTATGCGCTTACTGCTGATCTTCTTGCTGAAAGAACTTTGGATGGTCTACTTTCTGAGCATCCTGGAGAACTCGTGAGAACTGGTGAGGAATCTTTAAGATATTTTTACTATCATAGGAAATATGAGCAATCACTGTTTAATATTTGTCTACTTCTTTAGAGAAACTCAATGTTAATTATGTTAGAACAATTGTTATAAATTACACTCAGAAAACGATTTGAAGCAATAAAAATATAAACTTATTGTTCAACTATAGAATGTGTTAATTACATCCATGGACAACAAACATTGGTTGTTTTGAGCAAAGCTTCTGGTAGATGGTACAGATTAAACCAAACAATGTTGAATAAATTGACATCAGGTTGAATCAATGAAAATTTGTTCGATTCAAACAAATCAGGAAATTTTTTTTTATCCAACTAGCAATCCTTTTTCTCCGCATCTTGGTTCCCTTCAATGATATAATAACTAGAAACAGAAATTCCTATTTTTCTATCACCTATATGCTTTCACGATTTCCTTATTCGCTTTTTGGATTGTTGTTTAAAATTTCTCAATTATTCTAGAGCAATAATTTTGCTGCTGAGAAAACTTAGACTCTGATCGGACATTGAAATTGTTACATTTTCCGTCTTTTCATCCTAAAATCACTCTAAAATCCATATTTTTTCAGATTATTTATAAATATATTTTTACAAAATTCTAGTATAAATCGTAGTTCTTAGTCAGCCTTACTTATATTCTTTATTGATCCGGTATTTAATTTATATATATATATATATATATATATATATATATATATATATATATATAACACTATGGTTTAAAACATTTTTTTGGATAGGTATTACAATTATAAATGAATAAGAACTGACAATATTTATTTAAAAAATATGGAAATATTTCATCAGTGAATATTTTTAATTGAAAACCCCACATAGCACACTTCCCGAAAAAACCAGGTCTGTCCAAGTTTTCTTCGGGAAAAGCATAGGTCTAAATCTGGGACAGACCTGGTTTTTTCGGAGAGTGTGCTTTGTGGGAACGGTTGTTTTTGGTCCCAATTTTCTATTTGTTTTGATCGTTGTCCTAGAATATTTAAGAAAAAGTAGTATTTAGTAACATGATATCATTCTCCTAAATTAAATTTGTTCGTTATTTATTAAAAATTGTTCCGATTTCAAACAACGTCAATCCTTGGTAATCCTGTAGATTAAAGGATTCCCATATATACTTCAAAATGAAGCTTCTTAATATATAATCTAAAAATGTCTAAGCTCCAACCATCTATAATGTGAGTATGTATGTACATATGTTATGCAGATAATTTCTTCATATTATAAAAAAAACGGCCGCAGAAAAAACATTTGAAAACACTTTTAAAGATCAAAACATTAAAATTTTCGGGTTAACATAATTTTTGTACAAATTCTCTTCCAAAAGTTTTTCTGGTCATTTTTCGGAACTTTATTTAAGGTAATTATAAAAACAATTTCTTATAGTAGAATATATCTTGAAAATTATAATTTGAAGAAATTTAATTTAACTATGCATTTATGTTACGAATAAGAATAAAGCGTATATATTCAGGATACCCATTTCTTGTGTTCTTTACTTCATGTTACTTACAATTAGATTATTTTATGCATGATTTATTTTGGAGCCGTGCATAACTTTATAATTGCTAATTAAAATAAATGTTAATCAATACCTACACGAAATAAAGTTGTAAATAGTTAATTCGGCAAGAACTGGGTATATTTAATCAGTATATAATAATTGAAAATGAACTGCATTTTAACTAATTCATTAATTTAATAGTTAAGATCGTATTTTCTTATTATAGTATAAAAAATCCAAATTACGATTTCTGAATAAATATTGACAATCAGGAATTTCTGTTCTTATGTAGTCTAGGATTTCTATAAATCATCGTATAAAGATGTTATTAATTTTTTAGTAATGCAAATTTGGTGCAATTGCAGAATAGAGGGGTCACCCCTTTTTGGCTAGAAGAAAATTTTTTTCGGCAAAAAACTATTAGAATCTGGTACTTTTGTTGCTGCGATGTCTTAAATATGGGTCTGTAACAATATGGGAATTATCATATTTAACTCACAGTTTAGGTACACTCAGAAAAAAAATTTTCTTGAATCAAACAAACTGTTTTGTGGGATATACATGAAAATTTGGTTAAATTAAACAAATTTTTGCTGATTCAATGAAATATTTGATTGACTTAACCAATTGTTTTGGCTGAATCAACCAAATACTTCAACTACCAGAAGATTTTGTTAAAACAACCAAAAAATTGAGTTGGGTCAAGCAAATATTTTGTTGTCCATAAAATAACCAAATTCTATGGTTGAACCAACAAAAATGTTGTTGATTCAACCAAATCGTTTTCTGAGTGTACTTTTAAACATCAGTACGGTCAGATACACTGTACATAATTAAAATTAGATGGTTTTTCAATAAATCAAAATGTATTTAGATATTTTTTATGCTTTTTCGTCGATCAGCGACTCAAGAATTACAAGAAACGATTCATGGGACCAGGAAGGCACCTTTTAGACTAGTCACAAAAATAATGTTGGTCAAATCCCTACCCCTTTCCAACGTCTCAAGTGACAGCTGATGTGCATGGAACTATCCTTTTTTTGTCGATATAATAGCTTATGTCGGCATGAAAAAAATATCTAAATACATTTTGATTGATTGAAAAACCATTCAAGTTTAATTATTTACAGTGTTTTTGGCCGTATGGATGTTTAAAAGCACCTAAACGGTGAGTTAAATATGATCATTCCGATATCGTGACAGACCCATATTTCAGACATCGTAGTGACAAAAGTAAGAATAATAATTTCAAAGTGTTGCCTCGTCAAATCGCTTCATTCATCGTTCAATTACAGATTCTGATTATTTGTTGCCGAACATTTTTTTTCCCTGCCCAAATAGGCGTGATGCCTCTATTCTGCATTCTACCCGCAAATTTAAATACACTAGAAAGATTCATGGCATGGTTGAAGTCACGCCGAAAAATATTGACTGATATTGATATTTTTGAAAGAAATCAAGACAGTGTCTGCGCTTACCGAAAAAATTCATCTATACTCCAGCTATATGTGGGTACAAATAGCCCCTTTTGCAGCTCCCCCTATTCGTACCGAAAAAATCTGGCTACTTGTACCGAAATTTCGGTATACGTTGGCACGGCCTAAAATTAAATAAAAATTTGATTACTGAAACCATTTGGAAATATTATTAGATTTTGTATAAAAAATCTTAAGTTAAAATGATTTCTCAACTTCGGTAAGAGGAAATTTCATAAAATTCATGTTAGCATTCCATAAAAGGATCTCTGAAATTAATTGATATTTGTGACTGTGATTCTTAAGTTGATTGAAAGCCTGAAATTGCATACGTTCCTGCGTCATTATATTTCAGAAATTTTTTTCTTGATAAAGGTTGTCCTCACGTTGTCTGTACCGTGTTGCCGTCACACTGGCGATCCAACAAGACACTCCCGGTAGCTTTCAAGGTCGTGGCTCTTGGCGAAGTTGGTGATGGAACTTTGGTCACTGTGCGTGCTGGTAACGATGAAAACTGTTGCGCTGAGCTACGCAACTCGACTGCTTTGATGAAGAACCAGGTTGCAAAGTTCAACGACCTTAGGTTCGTCGGCAGAAGTGGAAGAGGTGAGAAATTTTCTCCATATTTATTTCCTATTTAATTTATATGCATTTATGTTACATTTGTTACTACCAATGTTCAAATCAAATTTATGCGAAAATTTTAAAAAATTGCGAAAATGTTTAGATCTTAGTATCCTTAGGATATCAAAACTTCAGATAGAAACAAGCAGATGGGATTTTCAATTGGGAAAAATCTAGAAAATCAAATACCAACGGAAAGTGTTCCAACCCTCTGGTTGACGCAGAAACCATCCTTATTCCTTGATCAATGCTTAGAAATGTAATATTATGTACAAAGTGTCCAAAAGCCGAGAAGAACATTTTTTGAAATGTAAAATAGATTTATTCGACAAGAATAACTAACTGGAAGTTGCAAACCTCCAATACAATTAGAGAACATCATTTGATTCAAGAAGTGCTTACTATATTTCAAAAACTATCTAAATTCTGAAAATAAAAAAATTCTAACTTCAGATATTATTATTCGAATTATGAATATATTTTCTATGCAAATTTTTATTCAAATTGCGAATGTTTTTTCTCGAGCTATCTATGCACTTAGCCTCTTTTTTTAATATCTTAGTCAACTCTGCATGATTTGTGTGAAATCTTTTGGAATTATTAAAAAAATCTTAAAAATAACTGGAAACAACAGCTTCAGAAAACTTGAGAACTGTATAAATTTTTAGCAGTTCAGTCGACCTGTAGCCAACAATATTCAACCTATTCGTCTAAAAATTTCATGATGAAGTAACTAGATGAAGCTCCGGGGGCACTTTTCAGGAAATTTTGATCCAATAATTATTTTCAAATATTTATACTTCTCATTTTTTAGCAGTCCAATCAACCTGTAATAATCAGTGTGAATATTATTAAATGGTTACATTATCTAATTAATGGATAGCTGAATTCACAATTAGATTTTAAATTATAATATGGATATCAATACTAATTATATGTATAAATATAAATATATATATATATATATATATATATATATA
>CAKNXH010057205.1:48799-149929 GCA_932178445.1 Andricus quercusramuli
ACTATCGGGGTGTCCGACCCACGCAGGAACAACGTATATCTATAGACATAATGCGGCCCTAAGAGTACTTTATTACCACCTTTGTCGCTCTTACGGTGTTGGTCGCGACCCTGCCCTGCCGAACGCTCCAAGGGATATAGAGTCAATTGTCCGAAACGAGAAGTGCCAGATTTTCTGGAACTACGATTTTCGGGCAGCAGTCTCCGTTGCGCACTCGAGGCCTGACATTGTTCTCCAAGACTTCGAGAAACGAACTATATTCGTGATCGAATTCTCGGCTCCATCCGAATACAACATCACTGCAAAGGAGAAAGAAAAAGAGGAGAGATATCAAGACCTTAAAAGAGAGCTGCTTCGACTGTACCCAAAATATTCGGTACGAGTGATTGTTCTTGTGATAGGTGCTCTCGGAGGTGTGAAATTATCGCTGGTTCGTAACCTTAAAGCCATACCCGTTTTTTTTTTTTTTTTTTTTTTTTTTTCGAGATGGATGCAGAAAGCTGTCATCCTTGGGTCGCTTCGTGTCCTCAAGACACACGAGGGTTTCGCCGGCCTGTCGTTGTGATTTCGTCGTGCCCTGTGACCACCCATCTCACGGATGTGAGACGTGGCCATAGGTGTATTTTACCGCGGTTCTACTGGGGGCCATTGACATTTTTTCCAGATGGCAGTTGCTCTTAGTGGTACCCTGCGGTGGTTGTTTAACTTTTTTTTAATTATATATATATATATATATATATATATATATTTCAAAAACGAAGATTAAACAGCCGCCGCAGGGTCCCACTAAGAGCAACTTCACTGGCTCTCAGTAGAACCGTGGTAAATCACACTTATAGCCACGTTATACGACGTATACATTATGTTGAAAACTAACCAAAAACATCTACGATGGAAAAAATTGCGACAAGTAAAAAGTTGTCAGTACAATCAACATAGTTTGAGAAATTAATATTTGTCAAGTACTTCTCAATGGAAAAATTCGCGAGATTTTCTCTCTTTTTTTAGAGTTTAGTAGAAAACCCTAACGCAGGCGGTAGAAGAGCTGTCCGTCCGTTACCACGTCTAGCCCTAAAAGTATTTGGTCTACCGACTTAATTTGTTCCATGCAGATGTGTTTCAAGTGTCTAATGCGAGGAAAAATACTAAGAACCCTGAGAAAGATACTCATCATAGCGTTGCTATGGAAAAACATAAAATATTAGCCATTTTTACTCGAAATGACCCTGTTAACACTTCTAGCACAACAACTATTAGGTCTAACGACTTTCCTTTTTGCATGGAGATATGTTTTAGGTGTCTAGTGAAAGAAAGAATACTTAGTACCCTAAGTTAAATGTTCATCATAGCGTTGCCATGCAATTATACGACAACTTAGGCCTTTTGATTAAAAAATTCTCAAAATTGACTCAAATTTGACTCAAAACCAGCATACAGAATGGAAAATTTTCTGGAAAAGCAAAAAATTTTCTTTATAGACTTCTAGGACCAACATTGAAAAATTATTCTCAAATTTAACTCAAGACCATCATACCAAATTGAAATATTTAAAAAAAAAGGAAAATCTTAACCGTACCCGTTCTTACGAAACTCTTAAGTGATGGTGCATGCCGTCCACTTCACGAACTGATTTTTTTAGTAATAATAGAAGAATTAAATTCGAAACATTAAACGTTTATTTAAACTAAAGCTCAAACCTGAAAAAATTAATAAAAACTATCAAATTTAATTTGCAAATCAATGCAACATCACAACAAAATTTCTCGTCATTGCTACTGTTTTTTCATTCCAAGAGCCATTCTCCCTAGACGTTATCACGGCACCTTAAATCATTCAGTCGTCGGCACATTAAGGTAGCGCCCTAGTTGATGGTCTCGTTTCTTCATCTGGATGGTGAGCCAACCTCCAGACCCTTATTCGTCCTCATTTTTAATTCACTTGGCAAATACCCGCGGCTCGACCTCTCTCTCTTTTTTCCTTCTCACGCCCAGTCGCCAGGCTTGCGTAGGCGGACACTGGGATTTTTAATTCCTGGTCCCTCGATCTTAAATAATTCAGGGTTTCTTTACTTCCTGAGACCCCTGAAGAGAAATAATCGGTACTGAGAGAGAACAAAAAACCTGGGGTCCGAGGCCTCTGAATAATGCGTCCTAATAATCACAACCATTACGAACGTTTAATACCCTTGATGGTTCGACTGAGGTTATGAGGGGGTTAGGGGGGAGGCAGGGGGTGTAAATATTGAAGAAAAAGAGCGAAGTTTTCTTTTCGTGCATAAGAGGGCGAGAGATGCGAGAAACGAGGCGTCTTTTAATTCCTTTAATTCGACCAACCTGCATCCCTCCCCCTTCTATCCTCGAAGTACCCTCGGGCTGAATCTATCGAGTCTCCCCTCCCCACCTCAATGGAAGCAAGGGGCACCAAGGTTCGAGAAGTCACGGGCGTTCCAGTTAACGAGGAGGTAGTCGACTTGTTTATGGCAAATTGGAAAAGGAAATTGCGAGGTTTGCGATCGTCCTTGTAGAACGTTCTCTTTTACCCTCTGTGTTGATTTTAACATCCTTAGACACACACCTTTCAGGAACTGAATTCTTCCAGAGAGTTATACTTGATCAGTTGAGTATATTACGGATTTCGTGACAGGAAAGAGTAATTTTGAAGTACTTGACGTGGGGTTGAATGTATGTGGATACTGAGTGATTTTAATCAATGTGTGCTTTTAGGCGATGAATTAAATTGCTTTATATATTTCTATGAAGCTACCAATTCATCAGAGATTCAAATTCGAAAGAAATCCTGGATATCTTTGATAGAATCGTAATGATGAATATTAGAAAGAGGGTCACTTAAATTTTCAAATTTAAATATCTTCGACATTTGTCAAACTTCTTTTAAAATATATCAGACCTTAGATGTATCGTCTAATAATAATTAATAAATAAAAAATCACATTTTAAAATTATCTACAACCCATGTTTTTAAAGCAATTACAATTTTTTCCAAAGCCATAAGCAATAATTTTGTTAAGAAACATTTCTTTTCGATTTTTCAGCTTTTTTTTTATTGCAATGTTGTATAAACAAATAAATTGGCAGCACTGGTCATTTAATTATTATCATTTATATACTTTTGTGAAAATTAACTAAATAAACTATGCATTGATTAGAATTATTTAAAATATATTTAGTGGGACAAAAACTGAAATCCGTTTTGATACTAAAGCAGCAATTAATATTTACAAAAATCATCTGAAATTTTTCAAACAAGAACTGAAGAGTGGCAGCCATAAGAGGCAAAGGGTCATTTCTCCAGAAATTGGTGTAAATGCCATTTCACAGTCAAATAATAGTTTCTATTAAAAAAGATTCGATTCACCTATTAGCGAAGTTTTCTGATAGTAATCTATGTTTCTTATGAAAAATGTGCACGTTTGACTATTTTTAATGGTTTAGAAGAAAAAGTCAAAATTCTATCCTCAAAATTCTTGGACGCTTTGTACGGAATTTGTTCACTTTTTTCTGGTCAAATATTTTTTACCAGCATTCATATACTCAATATTAAATTTTGTGTTGCAAACCGAAGTCGAGCGTGCTCCAATTTAAGGTTAGTATCATTTTGAGAATGTATACTTCCACATCTATTTCCTCAAAACTGGATAATTTTGGTTGATAAAACTTTTTTGACCTCAATTTAATAAAACTTTAGCTCTGAAGAGGACTTTGTTCTTTCTTTACATTTCGATTTTGATCTTGCAGAATGTTTTTTGCTCTCTTGTAAAATTGCCATTTCGTCCCTTACCCCCTTATGGTATGCTACCCTCCATGATTAATCTTTGATCTTAATTTATTAAAATTAGAAGTGATATTTAAATAAGGAAATGCCTTATTATTGTAATTTTTCATAAAAGTTTTCCTACACGAATATCTACCTGAAATATGATAACCGACGGAAAAAGTCCTGTTTTCCATAAACTTACTTGAAACTTGTAGGTGTTTTTTGCTTTATGGTTCAAATCTTGAAATATTTATTATTTGAGAAATTCAATATAAAACATGCTGAGAAGGTTTAAAAAACGTTTTAATGTAAATTGAATTGAAAGTAGAATTCGGTAAGAAAAAATTATGCATTGTAAAATGGTTTCCTTTTTTAGGGAAATATGAATATAAATAATTAACAAATGTAGCATAATACTAATCTTAAAAATCAAAGAAATATAAGAAATAAAACAATATTATGGAAAATGGACTTTAAATTTCATGGAAATATAAAAAAACCCGCTCAAATCGGAACTTAATTCCGCAAAAACTCAGAGGAAAAAAGGATAAAGGGATACAGCCTGTCTGGCAGAGAGTTTCCTCTTCTACTTACCCAGATTAAAGGGATTCATCACGATTTTTTAGAAAGAAAGCAAAAAGAGTATATACTAAATAGCATTTGATAATGCTCTGCTGCTTCTTATTACCAGAAGTTATGAATTGTAAATGAAATATAATATCAACTGTATATTACAAATATTTTACAAAATACTTGCAATAATATAATAAACAAATTAATAAAAATAACACTTTGCATTCTTTCCTAATTAGAAAATTTCCAAAAAATAATAATGAAACTCTTCTCACTATGTTTTAACGTGTTCCATCATACTGCATCTAAAAAATAAAAATCATATTTTCAATTTTTAATTTTAGTTCCACAAACCAGAAAATATATTATATCTCTGAAAACGGTCAGTTCGAACGATCCGAACAAGTTTGAACGAAAAAGGCGGTTGAGGGTGATATTTTGGTGGATGGATGGGGGAGGTAGGATTGGGTGGGGGTAGAGAGTGGTTGCCTGTAAGCGGCTTTGGTTTCCATGGCAGTAAGCCCTCATTACTGCATTACGGGTAGCCCCTAACTACCACTCGTACGGTACGATACTTCTCTAGATCGTCAAGGAGAAAGCGAGGTGGATGACGGAAAATCGGTTCACGAGTGCCCGAATGCTGTTCTCAGTATAAGAAAGTCTTACCTTCATTGCCTTATTGTCCTATTAGGCTCTTGAACAGTAAATGCATTTTCAATATGACGAAAAGTTGATACAGCAGAATTTTTAGCCAATTTTCCTGCAGACATTTTCTGTCATTTTATATTTTGTTTTCTTCATAATTTTAACGTCTCTCTATACAATCTTTTCCATTCAATACTAAAGAAACATAAAAATCGATTGTTTAGTTAATTTTATAAATATTATTGGAATTATATATATAATCCTATTCTTCGTTGGACTTGTGTCAATATTTAACCAGTCTACCTTCAGAATGTTGTCAGTCTTTTATCACACTATTGTTATTCATTCGTCAACTTTTCATTATTCTCTTGTCATTTTGTTGAAATCTTGTTTCCAGTGTATGGAAAGTCTACCGCCAATAAGGCTCTCTTCAAACTGTCAAAAATGTTCAGTCTGTTTTCAGTCTATTCTCAGTCTATTATCTGTCTATTATCTGTTTAATGTCAGTCTGCCGTTTTTCGTATGTCAACCTCTAGTCGGAATTTGCCACTCTGTTACATCAGTTAATCTGACATTAGTATGTGGTAAATCTATCATCAATCTTTAATAAGTCTTTTTTTATTTTGCAGTAAGTATTTAGATAGTCCATGATCAATATGGCTCCTTCAAATCTGTGAACATATATTTCAGTCTACGCTCAGTCAATTCTTAGCCTATTTGCAGTCTATCGCAAGTATTTCTTCAGAATATCGTCAGTGTGTTCACTTTGTCATGAGTCTTTAATCATAAGATTGCTACCACTCGTTACTCTGTCATCACTATATGCGTTAAGTCTATCATTCGCAGTTTTGTAATCAATATAACATCAGTTTTTCCTCGAACTATTTTATTTTGTTGGCGGTGTGTTGACTGTTGACAGTCCATTGTTAGAATGGGTATTTTTAATCGTTCAAAAAAATGATAATCCTATTTTGAGTCTATTATTTGTATATTGTCTATCTAGAGTCAGTTTCTTGTCATGTTATCGCGATTTTTTTTCGACTACAATTTTCCAAGTTATCGCCACGATTACATCAGTCTTTCGTAAGAATTTTTTAAGTTTGTGGTAAAAATTTCGTCATGCTTTCAACTATCAATCTCTAGTCCAATTTTACAATTCTATCGCCACAATGTCATCTGAATCTCTTCCATTAGTTCGCGCCTATGCCAGTTTGCATCAGTCTTTTTCAGTCATTCGTCAAACTACCATTAACATATCGTCATTCTTCCATCAGTGTGTCGCTATGTTGTTATAAGTGTGTCGATAATACGTAGATAGTATGTTTCCCTTTAATCCGACGGAACTTTTTGCCAGTCTATTGTCAGTTTATTGTCTAACAACAATCAGTCTGCCTTCAGATTGTTACGAGTTCTTCGTTAGACTACGAGTGTGTTTCTCCAGTTTATCGCTAGTCCCTCCTTAATCTCTCATCAATATTTCATAAATCTGTTCTCGCTCATTAGTTATCCCATACTCAGTTTGCAATTAATAGACACACATACAAACCCTAAATTCCTATTTTGCATATCTTAAAAATTTTTAAAGCAGAGAGCGGAAAGCGAGGATTAAGATGAAAGATAGGGATGAAGTTTAACTGACTCTCATCCTTAAAATTTGACCCAAAATTGTGAGTCCTTCTTCTGGCTTTCTATGGAAACAGTTGAGACGGCAGGATGAGAGCCGAGTGGTCGTTGGAAAGGGGAATATTATCACCCCGTTGCAGGGGCGTATATCACTCGGCACCCCTTTCGCTCCCGACAGGGATTAGCGTTAACCTCCGACGCTAGGAATCACGAACGTGTGGAGCAGGCCGGTTTCACGAGAGTGTAGGTACCCTGCTAGGGTGGTTGGGGGCGTAAAACGACGAACGTATCGCATAAATACCGGAGTTACCTGTGTTTTATGACGCTTTGAATGCCAGGAGAACTACGAAAGAGCTGCGAATACGCGAGGAATACAGCCATTGATATCGACAACCAGATCCTGACCGATGTCCAATGCAATCCTTGATCCAGTCTGTCCACTTTTCTTCTTTTTATCTTCGTCCCAATTCATTTTTGAGTTTTCTCTATGCTCGTAAATTCGAATCCATTGAGACCATCTGTAATCTATTTTTGAAATAGATTTCGTATTATATATATCACATACTCTCATTCAGGATAAATGCCAAGTTTATAATTCATCCAAAAATTCAGTTTCTTTAATTTTTTAGTTACAACATATTCATCGTAATGAGAACACCATTTGTAAACATGATTCAGTAAGAGTTTCTGATAATATAGGTTGAAATTGAAAGTCAATTCATTTTGCTGCCAATTCTTCCACTGGTTGAATTGAAAATTTAAATAACTTTGAAAGTTGATAGATCTACGATTCTGGAAAATTAGCTCGTTGACGTTTACCAACGTCGATCTTAGTAGAATATTTATTTCTTGGGCGATGGCGTGGCTCCTTTGCGAAATTGATTTTCTGCTTGCAGCTTTGCTGAAGCTTATTAATCTCGTTTTTCATTTCGTCGATAGACAGATTGGATGCTTTTGCCAGACACTTCCGGTTCGGTGAAGATTAAGCCGCCTCATCCTGGCAGTCTTCCAACCGCGTCCTTCCGCGACTTTTCTCCTGCCACTGACTGACTATACGAGTTCTTCTGTTCGATCCAAGTACAACTTCAGTTCTCGCGTGGAAATGATTTAATAAGTCGTAAAGGCCGTCGACTTTGAGGAGGGTCGACATCCCTTTTCTCAACTCTCCAAATAACCCCGACTTTTGATTTAGATTTTTCCCCTGACTTTTTGATTTAACTATTAAACCCACAATCATAAAATATTAATCAATTCTCATGAAATAATTATTGCTAGATTCATTGCAATATCATATTTATAAGTCGGTTGTTAATTAGATGTTAATGATTAAATTATGAAGAACCGGTCAGTTGAGATAAACAAATTAATTTTCCCTAAAGTTTTCAAGTCAACAATGTTAGAGTACATAACTTCTGTAATCGCAGTGTATATATAATTATACGTATTCATAATTTATTGAAGCCATCGAAATTTCATCATTAATTTCTCATTCATCTGTCAACTCTTAGAATATGCAATTGACTGAAACTGCAAAATAAAATCTTTTTCGATCCAAAGTCACGGCGGATTCTTGTAGCCAATCAAAATTATAGCTTGTTTTTTAGTCAAACTTGAGGAAATTGCATTAGAAATATTTTTAATTGTATTTTTTTCCCCTCGATTTGGAATTAGCCGAATACAAAGAATCTTTTTTTTTCCTATTATTACATTTTGAACAGTTCGATTTTCAAATATTTCAAATTTGAACCTCTTTGAATATAATCTACTTGAAATAATTCGTCGTTATAACTGAAGTTTGAAATTCTCAATTGCCGAATATAACCATTTTTTCCAATTCCAATATCTTGTAAGGGGTTTCAAATATGGTTAAATTAATCAACAAGTGTTTTATTTTATTTAAGTTTTTTTGAGAAAAATGTATTATTTTTAATAAATTTGAAATTCTTTAATTGTGGAAGACTCAAAATTGATATATTGATAATATGTTGAAAGGTATTCAATTAAAAATTGGTTAATCTTCAAGACTTGATAACTTTAATTAATACATCTAAAGAGCTTCTAATTCAAAATTGATTTTTTAAACGATTTTGCATTGTTGAATTTCAAAAAATCGATTTACAGTATGTCAATTACTTAATAGATATCACATATTCCTAATTTACATCCCTTTTTGATAAAGTTTCAATTATTTAATACATTGAAAAGGTCAAAGGGATGTAGAACAAACAAATTTGCCTGCAAATGGATTAAACAATATTTTGCTCAAGTGTTTGCTGAAATGTTATGCCTCTTGAAACGATCGAGTACGAAGGCAGAGAAGCCGGATGATACACTAGTAGATACCTATGAGCATGGGGCATTGCGCGCAATCTTTTTTCCCAATTAAAAATTAAAAAATCTCCCCTAAGTGGGGACTACGGGACGAAAGAGGGACCAGGAAAAGGGATACAGTGCTCTGGATCGGATGGCCGAGCTTTTCTACCGATTAAACATTATTTTTCACTCATACGATTCCATTATTTTTACATATTTTATTTCCGCTTCTCTCGTTACAACAAACGACGTTTCGTTACGGAAAGCTAAATGACAACTTCGTTAAATCACTTATTTCTTCTTCAGAAAAAAAAATATATTTCAATCCAGATCATAACTCACAATCATATTGAAAGCAGATTTTAATTTGAATCAAGTATGAAAATAATTATAAATAATTAAATCAAACTAATTTACTTCATTTTCGGAATTGTGAAAAATAATTTTTCAACGTGTGAACATATTCTTTTGGAATGAAAATACAAAGCAAAAATGTTCTCTTGCTTTTACTTCTTTGTCAATTTGTTCAAAATTTTTTTTACACTCTCAGTCTTCAGGATTTTCAAAAGTGTTCTCGAGATAGAAACTTTTATGCTTAGTTTTCACTTGACCCTTTTTCATTTTTCGTTTATCTGAAGCCGAATGTTTTCTTTTTCAAAACTGTTGTTAGATTCTTCAGAGTTTTTCTCTTATGATTTAATATACTAAAATTGCGATATTTTGGTTGAATGTTTAGGACCTCGTAAAAAATTCAGCTGGACTTTGGCGCAAGCCGACACGCGATATGGTGTACCTGGCCTCATCCAACAGCGATTCGGGTAGTCAAAACGTCAGAATCTTAAAACTCTACAAACACTCTAAAATAACGATCCAAGCCACCCTTGTGCTCGCTTCTGCTAGCAAACAGGGGAGTTTTTAACACTGCATGATCCCTGGGTAAACTTAGGGCGCACGTCGACGTTTTCATATCTTTCATAGCCTTTTGCACCCCCTTCATTCTTTACTTGGACTGGAACATTTTCTGGGTGACCTGTCGATCTCTAGTTTTCACTGAAATATAAATGGCCTTCTGACATTATGAAATTGAAAACAGTAAGTCTGAGAAATTTAACATTTTTCTAAATCTCCTACATTTTAGATTTAAATAAAATAGTATCTTTTTTTATAAATTTCTCAAGTTTCAAACCAGAACATAGATTCCACTGAAGAAGACGTACTTATGTTTATGAAGATTCTTTCCTAGTGAAAATTTTTAAACTGTGTACCTTGTTCCTGGAGATTGACAGTTGGGCCTACACCAGACAACATCAACAACTTTGGGGAGGTAATCCTAGTACTCTCAGCAAATACAATTACTTCGTTCTTTACATATGCTTTTTTTTAAATAAATTTTTGGCAATTGAAGTGTATTCAACACCGATAGGAGTTCCGGTTCCTGGATCCATGATGACTTTCTTTACGAAAGCCCTAGTTTAGATAAATAAATTAGGTGTTTAATTTCTGATCGATCCAATAAATGCAATATCGGTACTTTGTCGTTGGCTACCATTCACAGTCACTTGAAAAAACGTTGCGCGGAATTGATCCTCTCCATTCACATCTAAGTTCTTGTAACCCAATTACTTTCAGGCAGCGAGTTTATTTTGCGCACTTATTTTTTTTGTATGAAAATTGTTATACTAACTGATATCTGTCCGCGCCATGTTAGTATGTTTATAGTATATTTATTTTTTATTACTTATATGTATAATATAAACTTTTTTATCATTATTTATATTATATATATATATATATTCCTACAAGCAATAAAAACAATATATACAGGTAATAAAGCTAGTGTCAGGGTAAATGGGAAACTGAGTGACTGGTTCGATATTATGCAAGGCGTGAAACAAGGATCCGTTATGCCCTCATGGCTATTTAGCATATTTATGGATAAGTGTCTAAGAACTGCCCTCTTCGACGAAGAAGGTGTATATCTCGAAACAAGAAAGGTACGTGGGTTGGCTTTTGCAGATTACAAGATTTTTATGGCAGAATCAATGGAGGACTTTCAAAGTATGTTAAATAAACTTAATACAAGCGTGAACAACATGGGCCTCAAAATTAACGTAAGTAAAACAAAAATCATGGTTTTTGAAGGAAAAAGTGAAAAAACAATATGCAATATTGTCCTAAATGATGAGAGATTAGAACACGTTGAAAAGTACGTATATCTGGGCAGCCTATTCACTAGCGACGGAAAAATAGATGGGGAGTTAGATAGGCTCATAATTAAGGGTAAGCAGGTTATCGGTAGAGCAGGGTCCATCCTTACAAATAAAAACATATAAAAAAAAGCTAAAATGGTCATACTTAATTATATATTCGTACCGACGGTACTATACGGTAGCGAGACATGGACCTGTCAAGAAAAGGACAGGCGTAAAATTAACGCGATTGGCATTAAATCTCTGCGCATAATATGCGGGAAAACACGCATGGACAAAGTCCGACACGAGATAATCCTCAAGAAATGTGGTACAGGAGAGACACTAGTTGACATATGGGAAGGTAGGGTGGGAAGTGGGGTGTACAAAGCTCAAGTAAATGGCAGAATACCCAAAAGTAGACTGCCAAAGAATGGTTAGAATCTGTGCATGAGAGATTAGAAGTCATAGGAACACAAGAGCTTGCATCAAAAAATGCATGGACGTGAAGGAAACTAGAGTAGTATGCCAGGACAGAAAAGTGTGGCGACAAATAGTGTGTAAACAGAATGACAATAGAGTGAATGACGCCTGAAACAAAGACCTTGGATACTAATATCCGTCGAAGAAAACAATTGCATTTGAGCTATAATGTGTCTGTGTATATGTAAGTACTACATGTAGTTGAAACAGAATGGAATTCTCAAAAATATTTTTCCCAGCTTATGCTTGTCATCTTCAAAATACGTATTATACGAATTCTAAAGATAATATAGAAACAAGTAATTACATACGCTAACTTAATTCCAGGGTGTCAAATTTTGATCGATAGGTACATCAAATCGTTTCGATAGGAAAAAAATTGACATCTGCGTAGAAAGACGTGGAGTTAGTTTTAATTTTCAGTATAGTGGTTATGTAATTGTCAACTATTTTTCCATTGTGCAACTCTTTGACCTACTGTTGGATTAAAACTGGACACCTTGCGATTTTATATTGGGAGGTTTCCTTAGAACATACGTTTATTTTGCACAATGTAAGAGTTCTGACATGAATACAAAGTCCAATCCTATATATTCCACATTCACTCCTCAAAACTGAAAAATGGATTTTTATTTACTTAGTTTCATTTAATAATTTATTTTACCCAATATCCCTTAGAAGTTTGGGAAAGATGTTATCTTTCCAACAGATGTAATCTTTCCAACAGATGTAAAGCAGATTTCTTAAGAAATGTACACTTTGATATTATCAGTAAAATCCTTGCATACAGGTCACATAAAAAATTATAATCTTTCTCACTAGTATTCTCTCATATATGATATTTTTTGTTAACAGACTGCATAAAGTTCATTTTTGATGATTTTTGGCGCTTCTTTTTATGATGTTTCTAGGTTATAGTCAATCCTGCTCAATTTGGTTTAGTATCATTTGTATATTATGCTAGCTTCTTTTTCGTCTTCTAGTTTTTCGGTATTAAGATTTTCTCTGCTGGCCAGCTTTTATCCTTCAAGCCCAAAGTCGTCAAGGTAGATATTCAGATTCTAGAAAGAGCCAGCCTACAGAAAACAACATGTTTTTCTTGATTTATTAGAATACTCAGATTTTCAAATTCTAATTAGTTTTACTTGCACATCTAGTTTCCGCTTATCTGGCTCTTAGTCGAAATATTGTATCACAGTCCGTTGATTATGTTTCTTAGTTGTCGTCGAAGACTCTTCTAGTTCACAACCTTCTGGGCTTAAATTTTCATTCCTTACTTTCACTTCAGCACCACATTTTTCGTTTCCAAAACTACTTTTTCTTTTACTGTCGGTAAACCGACTACTATATACATACTTTGTGCGTGCTCGAACATGTACACCCCCATAAATAAGAGCGCACCAAAAATTGTTATATTATTCTTCAAAATAAATTTATTTTTTCTCTTGAAGTATGCTAATATTTTTTCGAAAAAAAAAACACTTTTTCGAGTCTCCTTTACTCTCCATAGCTCCCATCAAAACATTTTTGAAGTCAAGGCTTTAGGGAGGGATCATTACTCATAATGTCAACCTATATGACATAATTAAATGTAGGCTGCGGGGGCAACTTGTCATGCCAATCCATGTAGGCATTTTGGAACTATATACTATTCCTAAAAATTGATATTGTACAATTCTCAGCACATCAAACTCAACATTACAAGTATTTACTTGTATGTGCACTGAAATTGAAGTTGATCCATTTTTTCAATGTTAAATTTCATTAGTTTTCAGTCTGATATATTTAGTCAATTGAAAGCCCTCGTTCAGAAGCAAATATTTTATTGATTCAAGAAAATTTCAGCAAAGAAAGAATTATTCATGTCGGTTCAATGTTGACGCTATATGAATTCTATAGTATATTCATTTTAATGAAAGAAAGATCTGCTATCGAACAAAAGTCATTAGTACAATATCATTTTCATGTGTGATCAATTGCAAAAGTTTAAAGTTCCAAATTGTTTAATTTCAAATGCTCTGAACTGAAGACAATGGCTTGTCATCCAGCTTTTTTAGTTCGAATAGTCAAAATCTTGCAAACTTGGTTGGCAGAGTTGAAAAAGCAGAGGTACACTGGACGACTAGATACTACGTAAACGGACCAAGCACGCCACCATTAAAGCTTTCAATTTTATATTGTGCAAATTTGAACAACTTACATTTGAAATTCTCAAATTCTCGACGCTTAGATAAAAAAAATTTTACTTTTAAACCATTTGAATCTAAAATGAATCACGTTTCAAAATTTCATACCTGAAAGTGACTATATTCTCCAGACTTTTAGTCTGTAGTTGTAGACTTCAAATATTACAAAATTATATTCTGCAGTAATTTGTAGTATTTTTATTTAAAATCATTCAATTGGGAACGATCCTAATTATGAATTATTTGATTATTAACGCCTTCAATTAGAAACAAAATTGCACCGACAATCTGGAACGATTCACACGTACGCACATTTCAAAATTGTTTGATTTTAAGTACATTTAATTAATGCATTAATTATACTTCAATTAAGAACTACTAATTTCATATGCTTTTATTTATAAATTACATAATACTATTTTGTAGAATGCTGCGGTATAATTTTCTGCATTTTGTCAGTTCACGTGTATTTATAAATTCATTTCTTAAACAAATGGTAAATATATATAAATATTATAATATTTCAGTGATGTGTGAAAAATCCTACCCATAAAGAAATTATTTTGACTACAAAACACGTTGCATGAGAAAATTATAATCTGGCATAATTTACCGGAAATCAGTTTTTGAACTCTTTGGAATAATTCTTGAATTCCTGGGAATTCATCATAATTTCTTTGGAATTCTTTAGAATTCAAGCGCGAGTTTGGTCACATTCGCGGTAATTTCCAGATGAGTTGGGAGGAAGGCAATACAGATATATACAGATGAAACATAACCTCCACCTGTCATCAAGATTTCCTTTAATTTTCTATTATCCGACTTGGTTTTTTGAACATAAATTTTTTAACTCGTTGCAATTGATCTAAGATTGTTTGAAATTTATAATAAATTCTTTGGAATTCAATTTAGTACACGATAAAATATGCCGGAAGAGAACATTAAAATCCGGCAAAATATGTCGGAAGAGAAAATTAAAATCCGCCATATTTTGCCGAAAAGTATACTGGACATTAAATAATTATTAGCACCAAAAAGTTACCAACGCATTGAGTTCATAACTCTAGATTATTTTCATAAGTAAAATAATATTTTGAACAGTGCAAATAGTCAATTATACAATGATATATTTAATGTACAAATGATATAGAAATTTACATAATTATCATTTAAAACTTTAAGCATAGAATGAATACTACGAAAGAAAAATTATGAGGCTTTTTATTATCAATACTATTTATAATTGAATTGTTCTTTGAAATTTTTTGAAATGTTCTTTGACTGATGTTCATTTATTATTATTCTACATGCATTTGTCTTCATTTTGAATCAAGAAATCATTTTAGTTACATCCTCCAATCATTTTCAATGAAATAATAATATTTGTCAATTCTATCGATCGCAATTTAGAAACAAAAAGTTTTCAAACCTATTCCGTCAGCACTTTTAGCACAGATTTCATAAAAATGAAATAATTTCATTCCTGCTTCAGGACTTTCGAGATTGAATAGCAAAGAGAAAAAAAAGGATATTACTTTATTATCACTTACCTTTACTGCTTGAATCAGGATACTCTTGTGAATTGTAATTTCACGAGACGTAGGTTGTTGTGAATGATATACCTCGAGACAAGCAAGGGAGGATCGTTCTTCCAGCGAGTTACACATAATGCCTCATAAACACCCCCAAAATGCCTGCCTCCCTCCCCAATTCGAGTTGTGAGAGCTTTGTCCCCTCGATCTTGACACCTCGACTGCAATAAACTTCAGCCTCGTTAGTGGTGTTAAACTTTTGTAAGCACAAATTCCCATCCAATAAAAATTCTTGTCTCTTTTCTTAACAAGGGGAGCGCCAGGTAGTTTGCTTTTTGTTTGGATTATTACTTTTTTTAAATAAAGGTCATGACCCCAAAGTAAAATAGAAAATTGCTAAAGCTCAATATTTAACCAGTTTCGAGAAAAAGTCTAGTATTGAGCTCCGGCAAAGTTTGCCGTATTTAGAGTTTCTATTCTGGCGAATTTTTGTGTCAATAAGGAACTTTCTGATCCGATAATATTTTTTGCTAATTTGGAAAAATAGTACAATATTTTACTATTTTATCGTAAAGTGAGGAATATTAAGTTACAAATACACGCAAAGTGTCATATATAATCAAGAACATTACACACTAAAATGCCGTACTACAAAATTAAAATACGGCAAAAAATGCCGTATCTGTATTAGGGTGGTCCAAAAAAAGACATTTTCGAATTTTTGGGATTAGACTGAAAAATATTGTAGGATACATGAAAATAGAAAGCCTCTATTTTTTTGTTTTGCCAAAAAGTAATTAGTAGGACTACGCATTTGATTCAAAGTTTTTTCTAAATTCACTACTCAACATAGAGGATTCACGGCGCCGCCTATGGTTCAGCTAGGCAGTGCGGCGGCAATGTAACAGCTACACCTTGCGAACCTGACCTGCTCCTTTGTTAAAGCTTGAGGCTCACCTAAGTCCTCAATAACCACCTTACCTAAATCTTACTGCATTTCTGCAGAAAATTTTCTCTGCCCTAATCCATTCTTAGTGATCGGCACAATGTGATGAATGAATGATTGAATAAATTATTAATGTATAATTGAATTTAATTTATAATTAATAATTAATCATAAATTAATAACTATGAATTCGTTATTAATTAATCAAATTAGTTATTTATTTATTAATGAATAATAATTTTCGATTAATTAATGGAAAATAATTAGTTAATAATTAATTATTAATTGATAATTATTATTGGAACATTTGAAGTTTCAATTAATTTAATTTTAATTACCATTTTTAATTTTAATTATTGATTAATTTAATGTTCATCAATTATTAATTAATAAATTATGAATGGATAGATGATTGAATTAATAATAATTTAATAACGATTTTTTGTTTGTTAATTAATATATATTTAATTATCAATCAATCAAATAATTGTAAATTTTAATTAATATAATTGGAATTATTATTAATAATTATCAATATTAATTATTGTTATTTCAAATATTTAACATTTTTAATTAATTTAATTTATAATAATTTATCATTGATATTATCATTATTATTATTATTATTATTATTATTATTAATTTAAATTATACATTAATTAATTATGAATATATAGATTATTGAATTTCTAATAATTCAATAATTATGAATACATTCGTAATTATCTATTAATTAACAATTATTTAATTATGAATCAATCATAAAAAAATGTAAAATTTAAATAAGTTAATTTAATTATTATTAATCAATTATCATTATTCATTATTGTTATTTATTGTTATTTTCAATATTTAAAAATTTTAATTTATAATAATGTATTGCAATTAATAATAATAATAATTATTATTATTATTAATTGTAATTATTCAGTAACTATCATCCATTTAATGATTGATTAATAAATTGTTATTTAATGATTATTCATTACAAAAGTTTAATTTTTATAGATCAAAAAGTCGCTAGTAAATAATGATCTTAATTTTTTTTTAAACTAAAATAAATATTTAGTTTCATTTACTTTCCGTTTACATTTATTTCATTTCTGCCTCTGATTCCCTTTATGGTGTGAAGAAGCCTCAGGTAATAAAGTAAGAGCCATAAATAAGTAGGAGCACCGAGGAGCAAGTTAAGAGAAGAGTAGAGCCCTCGGATTGACTAGTGTCTATATTGCTCTATTGTATTTATGCTTAAACCAAAGGCGTCGCCGAACTCAAAATTTAATGATTTTTCATGTTTTCAATAGTCTTTTTCTCCTATAAATTATTATAAGTTTTCATTTTCTTCATTAGAAACCTGTTCTTAGATAAGCAACTCGTGTTTTGTACAAATTCCAGTTGATAAAAATATGTAGAAAGCCCGTTATATGTTTTCAAATATTGCGATTTTACGGAAATTGAAGATGTTGTTAAATTCTTACATAACATGTTTAAGACATCTAAATAAGATAAAATGCATTACCATACTTATGCAAATAAATGCCTAAAGTTTCGAACAAATGTAATCATAACTTCTATTGCAGAATTGCAGCTGAAAAATTTCATGTCATTTTACATGTTAATCTCCATAAGAGACAAAAGTGAAATGCGTAGTCCTACTAATTATTTTTTGGAAAAACAAAAAAACAGGGGCTTTCTATTTTCATGTAGTCTACAATATTTTTCAGTCTAATCCCAAAAATTCGAAAATGTCTTTTTTTGGACCACCCTAATCTGTATACACTACATCGAGAAAAAAGACTTTAAAGCTTTCGCCGCCGGCCTTCTGGACTAGAAAAATATATCTTTCAAATAGCCGAAAGCTCAGGCGGTAGGTTTGTCGGGTTTGTAATAGCCGGATGGTTGCAGGCTAGATTCTCGCTGCCTACACTCATATATTTTTTATTAATTAATTAATTGTATTATATGTATATACATACATATATATATATTTATTTATTTCTAATTTTTTGCTCATACACTCATTCTAAAATATGTATATACATTTTTAACAAAATGATGAAATTCACACAAAATCATTTTTTTGCTCAAAAAGCTGGTAAAAGCAAGTTTTTCATTAAAAGAAAGTATCGCCTGAGCTACTTCGCCATGTCAGTTAGAAGGTAGAACACACTAGCTGCTACTTGCCTTTTAAATGTAAATAATAATAATATTCCACACACCGAAAAAACGATATTCTAATTTTAATAATTTCCCACTAAGTTTAAGAATATTTGCAACCTAAATAGGCGCCAAGAATATATTCTTAATGTACGATGAAGGCCCTCTTACCTTAAGAATATATATGCTTGTCTAATTGTAAGAATTCCCCACTAAGTTTAAGAATATAGTTGCATCCGAAATCTGTGGCAGTAATTGTATATAATAAGTGACGAGCTCGAAGAAATGCAACCAATGCTGAGGATAAATCGCATGTGCACATCTTTAACTCTATCTGTTTCCCTTCGCAGAGAACGTTAAAGTGAGAAAAGTTTGATATTTCACACGCCAACGAATAAATAATGTAGAGAGGTTATGTCTCGGTGTGGTACAACGGTATTCAACCTCACTGTCACATCAGACCTTTCTCACTCTAACTTTTTCTATAAAGAGAAGCAGATGGATGTGCACACGCGATTTATCACTAGAATTTGTTGCATTTCTTCGAGCTTGTCACTTATTACGAACACAAAAAACTGATCGAAAATCACGTCTCACAAAACATTAAAAGAAACGATTGAACAGAGCAAAGCGCATTTCGTCCTTTGGTTAGAAGATACTCTTAAATTGAGAATTTCGCTTACTTCATTAAGAATATTACTAAGAATATGCGTGTAAGAATATGACACTCTAAATATTAGAATATCGTTTTTTCGGTGCAGGTTCAGCGAAGAAAGTATTATTCAAAACTTATTTCTAGTTCCCATTTTCGTTTCGAAATGCAATATTTCTAATTCAAATTTATTTGTAAGAATAATTCAACATAAAAATTTCTTTTAAAGTGCAACTCTGAAAGCCTTTAAATCTAAGGAGTTCGTTTATGAAAAGCACACCAATTGAAATTTTTCAAATTTCAAAGGTTTGAGAAAACGCTGAAGATCTTTTAATTGAAAAACTGCTGAAATGAAAAGAATAGAAAATCGAGCAAAGTAGAATGTAATAATAAATAATAAAGTAAAATGTTGAACGTTTCAAACGTTTTAAAAAGAAGTTCCGAAAAGCGAATATCGATTAAATTTAAGTCACTGATTATAAATATAGCTATGAAATATTACCCGAAAATATAATTTTCAGGGCCAAAACTTGAAGAACATACTCGTCTTCAAAAATCTGTAGAAAGGGAAATCGCAGGAGGTATATTGAATAAAAAGTTATAAAAATTAAAAAAGATAGGATAAATATTTCAAAATAATTATGGAAAAGAATTGAAAAATAAATAGCCAATTCAAAAAAAAGTGAAAATTGAACTCTTGAAAATAGCTTTCATCCTCTGGAAATTCAATAAAGAAAAATGGAGGCTCCGTTCTAGCGAACAATCTCCGCCAAATCGAGGGAAAATTATATATTCGATGTCTCTGAAAATATCCAGTTTCGTTGAATATTTTGCGTGGCGATGGCGGTAAGCCCGTTAAATGTCGTGGTTCACCATAAAAAGCCAGGACGTTACCACCCTGGTCTCGAGGCCATAAAGTAAAACTAGTCATTTCGCTCTCATATACATACTACATAGATATACATTTCCGTGGCACTGAGCCAGAAAAATTGATTAGGGACAAAGCAGTTACTTAAATTTATTCTGAGACGCGGATTTCGTTCTTCAAAAAGATAGTCTAGCCAAATTAGACAGAAAAATGTAATTTGATGAAACAAAATACATCCAGGAATTTTTTATTTTTGCTTGAAATGTGTAGGTAGACGTTCTGATAAAATAAGGAAATTCTGAGATTTTTCAAACAGCTATGTTTATTATTAATCAAGAATAAAGTAAAATTTGAAAATATTTTCTGACACATTTGCTTGGACTAGAGTATTGTTTAGTAAGATTAGTAAGAGAATTTAAAAAAAAATTAAAAAATCTTCAAACTGAATGCTATTTGAAACTTTGAGGGCATTCAAAAAATATATGATACATTTTTCAATTTTTTCATGAATTTTTAACACCGCGCCCCCCCCCCCCCGCGGGGGAGGGGGGGGGGAAAAGGAGATAGAGGGCATGTATTGGATAACTTTTTTCTGTACTCCATTTGTTATTTAGTATAAATGAATTCGGAAGTAAGTTTCGTACTATGCATTTTTTTAAAATATTTTTTGCAACTAATCTTTTGTACCTAGAAGACTGGACAAACTATAATTGCCATCTGCCTACTTCAGCAGTTATAAGAAAATTTTTCAGATTTTTCAGACGGTTGAAATCTTGCACTCCCTTATCGTTGTCAAAGGTTTCGGTTTACTTTTTTTTCTATTAACTAAGACATTTGGTGTGCTTAAACTTGTAGATATTTTCGATACGAATTCATTGGTACATACCTTATGGATTGTTTTTCGATTATTTTGATTACTTTGATTATTATTTATGTTTTTATCTAAACATAAATAAAAACGTATTAAATCAGCATGCAAACTATTTAAATAGTACCAATAAATTCGTATCGAAAGTATCGACAAGTTAAGGTACACTAAAAGTCTTACTTATCAGAAGAAAAAGTAAATTATGTAAAAAATGTACGTATATACAAATTTTTGTCCATCAAATTACACAATACAATTAAATTTCTTATAAAAAATTAGGCTGATATTGTCGTATATATTTTTTTCTAAGAAAAAAGCAACGAAGATTTTTAGATTTTGAACTTTAACTTGGATGAGGAAGTGCAAGATTTCATTTGATTGGATTACATTTTCTTAGGGATTTTCTATTTTTCAAAAAGGAGCAAGAATTCCCACAAGCACATTGCACTTTTAAAACTTGTGGATTTTTGAATCTCCCGTGTTGATGCGGAAAAAATCATTGTCTATAGCAATTTGTTAATCAAAATATAAACAATTTTATTTTTAAAAAATTGTCCTTTCCTAACTCCGTTATTTTTGAATTTCGAATTCCAAAAACATGTTTCTAAAAATTAAATGATAATTTAATTGGTAGATTTATACAGATAAAAAATAGAATATTTGAAAAAAGGGAAGTGACATTTTGGAAAATTGTCAGTCTAATTAAAAAACAAAGTAAAACTGATTACAAAATTTTTTCTGAACGAAAATCTAAAATGAGGTATTTGACAAATAAACAAAAAGATTTGATCTTTCAATTCGCGCATAGTATCGCGCACCATTTTTTTTGGAGTGGGAGGGTGTTTAGTAGAAGCATTAAAATATCCTAGCTGGTGCGTACGTCGGATGCGGGAGGAAAAGGATGGAGGGGATACAAACATCGGCGCGGTGGCGCCACTCTTTCCCCCCTTGCTTCCGGCACATTTGTGTTTTGTTTCCAGTCAACGTGCCACCGTATTTGTATGCTTCCGTCACATAGGCCTCCCACTTACAGTTGGTTTCATTCCTTAAGGGAGAAGAAATGGGATTTTTACGATTATGGTAAAAAGAAATAAAATTTTTTATTTGTTTTAATCTATAAATTCATAGATCAATTCAAGAGGGTTAAAACTTTTAGCTGGATAAATATAAATAATGAATTATGTGCATGATGGAAGGGTGATCTGTCAAAGATTCGTTCATAGAACTTTGAAACCCTTTCTTCTTGTCTAAGAAATTATTGGAATGTATGGTTGATAACTCATTGAAATTATTTATCAATAAAAGAATAAAATTAAAGTTTGTTATTTTTTTTTATTTCTGCAAATACTGAGTCGTTAAGTGATCAATTTGGACTAGTTTGTAAAGTGATAAAGTAAATAAATACAGTACATTCTTTATTTGATAATTATACAAATATATGTGAATCTGCGAAAATAAAATGTTCATAATTTTAATTAACAATTTTAGTACAACTATCTATCGCATTCATATTCTTCATGAATAGCAAACAATTTGTCGAGACATATTGTAAGCAAAATCCGCTCAAGTTTTAAAATATCAACCCTATTTCAACAGAAGTTTCAGAGTAACATAAAGAGTGTCAATAAGGGCTCTTTTTCGGCCTAGAATAAGAAAATAACTTTGTTCGGAGAAATAAACTCAAAAAGGTATAAAATAATAATTTCTTTTAATTTGGAAATTTTCTGAAAAACTACATAGTTCAAACCTTTTTGAGTTTTTAGTCTCACAAAAATAATGATTATATCATTCTGGACCCAAAGCAGCCCTTATTGACTCTCCTTCGTTCATTGATGACATCAGAAGAAAATTTCACATGGAACTTTCTAATGTGGGGTATAGCCATTTAGGCGAAAAATGAAGGTGAGATTATAAGGGTATCTTTGAGAGGAAAGTGGTTTGCTGTGAAAAAAATGAGGGTTCGTGGTCGACTGAATTGGATTTAAATAATACAGGTTAGGAAACCGAGAAACCAAAGTATAGAGCCCGCATTTTTATTGTTTGTAATTCACTTTGTTTTTGAAATATTGGATAAATGAAACAATTTAGCATTAAATTATTTAACTTTATAGCTTCATGCCCGGTTGCCAGTTTTATTTATTTATTATTAAAATTTTACAACTTTTTGCACCTGCTGTAAATCAATTTGGAATATCTTTTAAACAGATGGAGAAAGAGAGATAGAGAGAAAGGAAAGAGATGGATAGAGATACCTAATTTCCGTACTTTGGGCTTTTCTCTTCGACCTATGACCTTAAACTTCTACTTTTAACTATGAAATTAATAATGTAGCGCTTGTGCTCTAACCGTTGACCTCTAAAATCTGACCTTCGCTCACTCTGACATCTAACCTTTGATCTATGACCCTTAAATAATATCCCTTAACCTTTAACCCGTTCCCTGTGACTCACTTACTTTTGATCTTTGACCTTTGATATTTGAACCCTGATTGTTTGTTTATAAAATTTGACCTTTTCGTTGATGGAAAACACCTTTCTTGAAAGTGATTTTTATTGTTTTTCAAGATATTCTTCCATTCCCTGGCGGACCGAACGAACGGAGCGGATACGCTACAGCGTATCCTTATAGTATCCACATCGTATCCTCTCCGTATCATGCAAGAAAAACTCATTAAAAAAGGAAGATGAACATTTCACTTGTTAAAATTCGGATTCTACGTGAAATTTTCCGTTAAAAGGTCACGGAGTAATCGCAATAGTTTTTCTTGCAACATTAAACACTTTAAAAAAATATAATACTTATCGATAACGTGGGCTGAAGGCGACTTCACACGCATCGTCGACGGATAAAGCCTATGAACTGCTACTGAATGACGATGCGTTTGAAGTCGCCTTCAGCGCACGTCATCGATAAGTATTATATTTATTAAAAGTTTTTAATGTTGCAAGAAAAACTATTGCGATTACTCTGTGACCTTTTAACTCAAAATTTCACGCAGAATCCGAATTTCAACAAGTGAAATGTTAATCTTCCTTTTTTAATGAGTTTTTCTTGCATGATACGGAGAGGATGCGATGTGGATACTATAAGGATACGCTGTAGCGTATCCGCTCCGTTCGTTAGGTCCGCCAGGGTTATGAATGGGAGCGATTATGTAACTTTTTCGCTTTCACTTCCACTTCCGCCTTTTTTAAATTTACTTCGGTTCCTTTTTTTTGGACACGGAAGTAGAAGATAAAGTGAAAAAGTTGCATAATCGCCCATCTACTTAACGCTCTTCAAATGTTCAACCTTTACCTATCCTTCTCAAATTTCGGTATCTTTTTAGACTGATATATATAATATATGACCTAATATATGACCAAATTTCCCAGGCATAATGTACTGGTTATGAAGAAATTGGTCATGGTAGTTTAACGATTTTTATGCACTCAGAATTTTCCAAATAATAATTATTTAAACAAATCGAAACAAAATTGATTCCAGGTTTAGTGGCTTAGGAATGTATTTTCATAAAAATTGTAATATTAAACATTTTTTTTCAAATGTTATTTTAGATCTCTCTTCTTAATTATAAACTCAATTTTAATGATTCTAAAATAGATCAAAATTGTTTTTAACCAGTCTTAAAATGTAGCTCTTTTTTGCCAGTTTGTGACATTGGAATGGAAAAATGGACAAATCAGGTGTTACACAAATGTTGAATGAAATTATTATTTTATTTAAACTGTGATTGAATAGATCACTTTGACTATCGTCCGCTTTTAATAAACGTTAATGCGCGTCAATGATGTTTAACATCCCCCAAAGTTCCATGAAATCATTTGTTAATAATATAATTATTCTATTCAATATTCAAGTAACACTTTACTTATCCATTTTTCAGGGCCAGGAACTAGGATAGAATAGCTTATATTTCAAGACTCATTATTTATGATGGCGTATTTCGACTGCTCCGTACAAAATGGAATCAAAGTTCTTCTGGTAAACTCGTATGAAGAATTAAGTTATTATATTTTGTATGAAAAGTCAGTTCAGAGTTTTCCTGTATAGGTAATCAAGTCTATTTTTTGACCGATCAGTTTTTTTTTAATAAAATAAACCAGCAGACCGTTCTGTAGCAAGTAATAAAATATCACAAAATTCTATACCATGATAAATATTCTATTATATCATATATAATAGAATATTGGACATATATTATAATATACATATAATATAATATAATATAATATATATATATATATATATATATATATATATATAATATATTATATTATATTATATATATAATACATATTATATTATTTATGCATCAAAAAAGAGGTCGAAACTGCAGAAGAATGATTTACAATCAAAACCTCACTTGGAAAATTTCAATAATTTTGATAAACTTAGATTTTTGATCCAATCAACAGAAATCGAATTAACATATTATCGGGAACAGTCAAAATTAAAATTCTAAATACAGAAATATACTTGTGATTTTCGACTATTGGATGATTTTTTATTCCATTTTTATCTTTTATTAATTTTTTTTTTCGTTATGATTGTTTATTACAATTTTTACACTTCTACTTTTACTGTTATGACTATTTATTATATGAAGAATGTATTTATTTATTTCAGTCAATTTTTTATAATAAATTTTTACTACCAGGCTTGAAAGAGGATCGATCACATGGCATTCGAAACGTAGCCATCTCTTTTTTTTCATTTGACCTTTCACATCGAAAATTTATTTATGGATCAAAGAAAAGGTCGAAACTGAAGAAGAATGCTTTACAAATAAATATTGCCGAGAATTCCAAAAAGCTGTAATCAAAGTCTCTCGTCGTCCCGAAATTCAGGATGAATATTCAAATATTTTTCATATGTTTGGCTAGTCGTCCCGAAATTTCAGGATGACTAGGCTACTCCTTTTTTTCAGCCCTGATCAATTTTTAGGACAACTAGACGCAGCCAGTTTTAATATGTGCTACAAGCTGCCTTGTTTTTTTTTGTTTTATCACCAATTGTCCAAATGTAAAAATCCATCGAAATGGACTTGATTTAATATATAGAACAACTCTAACCTGATTTTTCATACGGAATAACCATAACTAGATTATTTTTATGGAATGACCTGAACTTAATTCCATATAACATGGAGCAGACAATCTTGGAAGTATTGTAATTAAGTTATATAATTAAGATAAAAGGTGTGAACTACCACTTCAAAGTCAATCATTATTGTTGTCACAAATCTTTTTAATATAACTTTCTAAACAGCCAAACAGAACGTTCATTAGGTTTCGATTTCATTGATATATTTGAAAAATTATCCACGCCTGAGAATGATTAAACTACTATGACCAGTATTTCGATAACCAAACATTGTGGTGGCTAATCGTTTATTCAAGTAGGCAAATTTGAAGACAATATAGGTAAATATTGAAATTTCGAAGTACCTCGAATTGAAATGAAATGAATTCGATACCTCCAATTGAAATGAAATGTACGAATTATGCTGAATAATATGAAATAAATATTTTTTCTGTTTAGGAAAAAGTTTCACCTTAACGATAATGCTGCAAACATCGCCTCCTCAAGTAGCTACGCTTTCAAAGGCGATAAAGGTGACAGTCGATGGTCCTCGGGAGCCAAGGTCCAAGACAAGTGAGTCTGCCTTATCAACCCTAGGTAACCAATAAAGATTAACCCAGATAGGTACAAATCGTATCGGTCTCGTCGAGTAGTTCTCGAGCGAGTAAGGAAATAGCTTTTGACTAACATTAGGAACTCATATCACGTTTCAGGGCATCAGGCCTTTCATCCCTTCCACTTCGGACCTCGGCCGTTTCCCTTTGGGCATCCACAGGATCCGCTGGGATTCAAGTTGTCCGGTAAGTCGATACCTTCTCCTTAATCGAAGGACTTTGCCGAACCCCAAGGACGAATTTCGTGGCTCCCATAGCACCCTTGTACGGAACTCTGTCACTTCTTCGTGGCACGGTTCTCCGTCTATGGATAACTAAGTTTGCGACCCAACCTACCTACAACCTCCACCTAACTCCACCTCTTACCGGCTTCGTGGCTGCCGCACGAGGGTGTCAAAATTGAGCGGTGACGAGACGCTCGCTCAAAATTGAGTTTTGCCACTTCTAAGTGGAGAGGACTCTGATTAATCCTTGCGCGAACTCCGTCCTTTTTCACCCGGAAAACTCCAAGACCAAGGACCCTGCCCTGCCGTACATGGAAAGTTCTTGATAGTTAGACAGCTCGTGTTACATTATCACATCCTCTTTTTTAATTACAAATAACTATATACTGCAGCGTACTGCGAATATGAATTTTTTCATTCGTGGTTCTAATACGGACTCAAACTTTGTTTAGGGAGTCAAAAACACTTCCCTAAAGTTTCATTTGAAAAATTATTCTCTTTGGATTGTAGATATAGTTGACAATATGCCTACGTGACCGTGTGTTGAACTATAAGCTTCCGGAATGAATAAAGAATAATTAAAAATATTATATTAAAATATGAGATCTTAACACCTAAAATGCTTTCAAAACAGGCGGAATAGCGTGTATTTTCACGAAAATAGGTAAATAAAAGGGGCATAAATTCTTTTCAATAAAATAAATGTAGAAACCGTATTGAATTTAATATGAAACGTTTTAAATTTCTAAGATTTCAAGTCTAATTTTCCAAAGACGAATTTTTTAGAAGATAGTTGAATTTTCAAAAAAAAAAGTTCATTTTTAGCTAAGAAAGATTACTTTTGTGACACAAAAGATGAATTTTTAATCCAAAGGACCAATTTTTTAAACAGTTGAAGTTTCATCCTACAAAAGTTGCATGTTTAACCAAATTTTCGAATGTTTAGACAGAGAAGATTAAAATTAAACCAAAAACAGTTGCAGCTTAAACCTTACATATCGTTAAATTTTCAAGCCAACAAAACGATTTTTTAGAAAACACTAGATTTTTCTACCCAAAAAGTTGAATTTTCAACAAAGAAAGATCATTTTCAACCAAGAGAATGAAATTTTTCCATGAAATATGAATTTTCTATACAAACGGACCAATTTTCAACAAAATAGTTGAATTTTCGACCAAAAGAGACGACTTTGACAAAGCAATTGCATTTCATCAATACAAATAAAGTTTCAACAAAATAGTTGATTTTTGAATCAAATACGTGAATTCAACCTATAAAGATAAATTTTCAACCAAGAAGAATAATTTTCTACTAAAAGACGAATTTTCAACAGAATAGTTGAATTTTCCAGTAAAAAAGAAAAATTTTCAACCAAATATTTAAATTTGGAACTAGAAAAAGTAAATATTACCCAAAAATGTAACAAATTTTCAACCAAATAGTTAAATTTTCGTCGAAAGAGATAAATCTTTAACCAAAAAATGACTTTTTGACAAAGTAGTGACATTTTCAATAAAATAATTATCTTCTAAATGATATAGTAGAATTTTTAACCAAACGAGATGAATTTCGAACTAAAAGAATGAACTCTTAACAAAAATTCCTTCTATTACCAACCGTAATTTTGTTGCGCGACCTACTCCCCTTCCAAATTGGTAACGTAGTTTATGGACGGTCCCATACCAGAAAAAAATATTTCAGAGAAAGTCGATTTATAAAGGGGTTTAAAATTAGATAGTCAATTCAAATTAGTGTTTGCCTTGTATAAACGTCATTTAGAGCCATTATAAATGTTACACTGAAATACATTTGATGGCATTATCGCTATACCGCTATAAATCCACTTGTTCCAAACTATTTTTCTTGATAACTTAAATCTCATAACAATTTATTAAATGAAACTTCAGGAGATTACCGTTGAGAGAAAAATAAAGAATATTGAAAGTGTGGGAAGCGTACAATCCAATTCTTAAGTACATTAAATATTGGCATCGGATAGTTGTCAATTTGATACAATGAGGTTCATGATGCGAAACTAATCGTAGGTGGCAGCACCGAGTCGAGTACTAGAATCTCTGTTGATGAGAGACGAAAAACATATGCTGCTAGGTGTACGGTTGCTTATAATTGAATATATAAGGGTAAATAATCCTTAAATATGTGCTTAGTGCTCATATACGAAGGTAATTTTACTTTTAGTGGAAATTATACATACAATGGGATATATGGTCAACTATAGTAAACCTAACCTCACTTTGCAAGTGACAGTCAGAAAAGGATTTATCAATATTTTACGAATGCTATATGATGAATATTGACAAAAAAGTTTGGGAAATATATTTTGTTATGTTTACAATGTGCAAATGGCACTTTATACTTATTAACAAAATTTCTTTTTTTGAAATTCGTATTTCATTGACAGAGGGTCTAGTACTTGGCTCGGTGCTGCCACCTAGGATTTGTTTTGCAAAATGAACCTCTTGAGCGTTTTAACTATCTACGTTTTAATTAAACATCACCCAATGATATTTTTCGATGAATCGGATTTTGGTAAAACACGATCAATTAAAATTTCAATAACTATGCCATAGCATCGTCAGGACATAAAGTGTAGGTAACTTGAATATCGAGAATGGTCCCTTGATTGGGATGGTTGGGTGGTGATTTGAGGTATATAGGAAGGGCTGTGAGAGGCTGGCAGGGTTCTCTTTTCCCTGAAGGTTGGGTAGTGGGGAATTAGGTGAAGGGGGAGAGGGGTATGAAGCTCCGTTAAGCCGCTTATCATGCCGAAACAATACACTGTCGGTGCACCAGTATCAGTACTCTCCCTCTCGCACCCGAACCATGGACTATAGTCCCATCAAAATTTGGAGCTTTCAACGAGTTCCAATGGAATTCGTTCTCCAGACTAAACTCGGCGTCGAGGTTAATCGCACTCGAAAAACGTTCGGATTTGCCACAAAAAAATGCGGATTTTCTATATACAATACCAGCCAGGACAGATTCCATTTTAAACGAACGAATTGGAAATTTTGTATTCCACAGTTAAAAAAGTTATGCAATTCCATGCCATTTTTAAATAATCTTCTGAATAGTACAGGATTGTATTTCTGTATGTATTTTAGAAAAATTCTAGATTTGCGAAATTTTTGAAACATAATGATTGAAAAAGATTCGAGCATCAAATCAAAATTAAAGTATAGTTCATTTTTATATGTCTGACTAATTATTACTTATTCTACCTGGAATCCGTGATGATTGTTCAGAGAATGGACGTTAGATATTGATAAATAATTAGAGCGTCAGTGGAAAGAGTATCTTTGATAATTAATTGAAGGGTCGTCGGGCAAAAGGGCGTATGTGCCAACACGCAAATTTTTCAGAAGACATAAAAAACTAACACTAAGCTAGACCCCCCGCCCCCAAAGTGTAACGTAATTTATGCACGACACGACCCCTTACATAGCTCTATTGAACCATCAGAGGAACATTGTGAGAGATGTAACCATCTCCAATAAAAATTCCTGTGTAAGGTACAGCGCGTCCCAAAAAACGCAGATTTTGACTGAGAAAGATTTAAATAACTTTTTGATCATTTAATTTGGGAAAAAATTACTTTAGAGCTATTATTTAGCTCTATCGTATCTCGAAGAAAACTTTTTTATTTTTTATTTAAGGAAATAGACAAGAAAGCACTTTCGAGCTATTACTTAGCTTCATTAAATCGTAAGAACAACAGGCAAAAAGACCTAACCAATTGAAAAAGAATGCCGAACATGAATTTTGACCCATTTATAAATTGAACTGGACCATAATCTTCTACAGAGGCATGAGACAGATCAAAACAATTTATTTTAGGTCACATCGAAAAAACGATATTCTAATATTAAGAGTGTCATATTCTTACACGCATATTCTTAGTAATATTCTTAATGAAGTAAGCGAAATTCTCAATTTAAGAGTATCTTCTAACCAAAAGACGAAATGCGCCCTCATCTGTCCAAACGTTTCTTTTGTTTTGGGCGACGTGCTTTTCGATCAGTTTTTCGAATTCGTAATAAGTGAGAAGATCGAAGAAATGCAACCAATTCTTAGGATAAATCGCGTGTGCACATCCATCTGCTTCTCTTTACAGAAAAAGTTAGAGTGAGAAAGGTCTGATTTGACAGTGAGGTTGAATACTGTTGTACCACACCGAGACATAACCTCTCTACATTATTTATTCGTTGGCGTGTGACATCAAACTTTTCTCACCTTAACGTTCTCTGCGAAGGGAAAGAAATAGAGTTAGAGATGTGCACATGCGATTTATCCTCAGAATTGGTTGCATTTCTTCGAGCTCGTCACTTATTATACAATTACTGCCACAGATTTCGGATGTAACTATATTCTTAAACTTAGTGGGGAATTCTTACAATTAGACAAGCGTATATATTCTTAAGGTAAGAGGGACTCCATCGTACATTAAGAATATATTCTTGGCGCCTATTTAGGTTGCAAATATTCTTAAACTTAGTGGGAAATTATTAAAATTAGAATATCGTTTTTTCGGTGCAATAAAACCAAATTCCGAAATTTGACGCTTGCACCTTTTTGCTCGACGTCCCTTCAATTGTCTTTTATAGGACGCTAACGGTCTGACCAAAATCGTGTTATCTACTGCAAACACAGTATTATATTATTTCAAGTAGAATAATAGACCAGTGGAATTAGACATAAAAATCGAGTCAATTAACAAAAATTCCGAAGGTCTTCCAAAAAATTCTATAGTAGTTTTTTTATATCTTGAACATAAAATAACATTTTGCAGAACGTGATCGGGTCGGCAATTTGTTTGAAAAAATTAATTTTTTGCAACATTTGTCACCCATTGCTTCACGAAAATTCAAAACATTTTGCAAACTTGAGTGAGGAATTATAAATTCAGTCTCTATCTTGTATACAATTTGCAAAACGTTTGTCATACGGCAACATTATTAATTATAAACAAATTATTATTTTGTTAATCACTCCCCAGAAAAAATACCGAAGGTTTTGCAAAATGTTGTTTCTGCTTTTTTTCATTAAGAAGAGACTATTATATGATTTGAAAAACTAAATACATAACGCAAATCATCGTTTTTTAAATTATTGTTAAATTTTTTGCAATCCGACTCTCAAAATTTCAGCGAAAATTGCGAAGGTTCCATTTTTGGGTAGCAAATGTTAGAAATGTCGAGATTGGGAAATTATCAAATTTGCAAAACGTAGCTCGGCCGGCAATAATATTAAAATTGCAATTAAACAAATTAGCTACTTTTGTGAAATAGCCAAAAGTTACAACCATTTTGCAAATCGTACTGATTAAGACAAGCAACTCAATACCAACGTTATACAACATTTGCAAACTGTTTACAACTTGGCAAAATTATTATTTATAAACAAATTATTATTTTGTTAATCGCTCTCCAGCAAAAATACCGAAGGTTTTGCAAATTGTTCTTTCTGCTTTTTTTATTGAGAAGAGACTGTTATATGATTTGCAAAACTAAATACATAACGCAAATTAATCGTTTTTTAAATTATTGTTAAATTGTTTGCAATTCGACTCCCAACATTCCAGCGAAAATTGCGAAGGTTGCGTTTTTGGGTAGCAAATGTTAGAAATGTCGAGATTTGAAAATTATCAAATTTGCAAAACGTTGCTCGGCCGGCAATAATATTTAAATTGCAATTAAACAAATTAGTTACTTTTGTAAACTAACCAAAAATTACAAACATTTTGCAAATAGTACTGAGTAATAGTTAACTAAATACTAACATCATATTAGATTTGGAAACCGTTTACTGCTTGGAAACATTATCAATTCTAAACAAATTATTATTTTGTTTTTCACTCCCCAGCAAAAATACCGAAGGTTTTTCAAAATGTTATTTCTGCTCCTTTTCATTGAAAAGAGACTATTATATCATTTGCAAAACTGTATGCATAACGCACATCATCGTTTTTTAATTAATGTTGCGTTTTTTGCAATTCCACTCATAAAATTCCTCCAAGAATTGCAAATGTTGCGTTTTTGGGTTAAAAAAATGGGAAAAGTCGAAATATAAAAAATATCAAATTTTCAAAATGTTGTACGACCAGCAACAATATTAAAATTGCAATTAAACAAATTAGGTACTTCGTTAAACTAGCCAAAAAATACATACATTTCGCAAATCGTACTTAGTGATAATTAACTTACTACTGACGTCCTATTTTCATGGTATCTTGTTTCTTTAAAAAACTTTTTGAAAGTAATAAAATAACTGTTGACGTAGAAAAAAAGAGGCAAAATTTGAAGAAAAAAAAAACGAGTGACCATATGCAATTCAGGAATTTCGTGAAAATTTTTTGATAAGTGAATAATTTTTTTAAATAATTTTTATAAGGTAACCGGAGCATGATTAAAAATTTTAATTTATTTGGAAAATTAAGACAATTCTAGAGGCAATTGTATATTATAAGACAAGTGTGAATAAATAACGATGTTGCCTTTCCTCCCATGTAACTATTTAGTGTATTGCATATCGAGGGACGAGAGACAACAATGTTCCTTCCGATAACTGAGTTATGAAACCAAAATTTCTGTCATAATATTCAGAAATTAAAAAATTTTAGAAATTTATAGTTTCGCCGTTATTGATTGAGATAGTTTACCTTTCTTATTTTTTCAAAAGCCATTCGTGAGTGCGAATGACAGTATATTTTTCACCTTCAATGTAAGCACACTTGATATTTGAGTGAAAATGACGCTTCGCCGTTCTCTACTCATAGATTTCTCTCAAAGCTTCTAGTGGGAAACAAACTTTGTGGACTATAAACACCGATAACATATAGTACCATGAAACACATATTTTACCTTAGGCTATTCTGAAATTTAAGCTTGAAAGTTTAGGACAATTTTCTGCTAATTTATTATTCATATTATATAATTTGTACATAATCCGTTTACATTCGTATCCAATATGGAAATTGAAGAATTTTTTGGTTGTTATTGAAGGCAGATTTGAATTCAGAGATAACATCCTTTCAACTGCAAAATATATAAATCCAAAAATCTGAATATTAAAGAACAGAAAGTACAGGAGATATATATACAGACACATTGTATCCGAGAGGTTCGTAGACATTTTCTTATAAAACGATAATGATCTAAATTTTATGCGTGTAGCCCCCCGATTTCCAAAAATAGCATAACCACAATAATTGACCAATAGGAATGCTTCCTGTATTGATACTTTATGAAAGCATTACTAGTAATATTAGTAATGCTAGTAATGCTTTTATAAAATTTCAATACAGGAAGCATTCCTATAGGTCAATTATTGAGGTTAATCGATTTTTGAAACCAGGGGGCTTACACGTATAAAATTTACACTTTGACGGAGAATGATCCTGAAAGTGAAGTGTCGCTAAAACTATTGATTTTTATGAGATATTTTAAGTTAAAAAATAAACTTTAAGCCTTTCAAACACAATACAACTTCTGCGATTTGCGAAATGTTTGTATTTTTTGGCTAGTTCAACGAAGTACCTAATTTGTTTAATTGCAATATTAATATTGTTGCCGGTCGTGCAACCTTTTAAAAATTTAATATTTTTTAGATTTCGACTTTTCCAACATTTTTTCACTCAAAAACGCAACATTTGCAATTCTCGCAGGGATTTTATGAGTGGAATTGCAAAAAATGCTACATTAATTTAAAAAACGACGATGTGCGTTATGCATACAGTTTTGCAAATCATATAATAGTATCTTCTCAATGGAAAGAAGCAGAAATAACATTTTGCAAAACCTTCGGTATTTTCGCTAAGGAGTCATAAACAAAATAATAATTTGTTTATAATTAATAATGTTGCCAAGCAGTGAACAGTTTACGAATCTAATATGATGTTAATACTTAGTTAATTATTACTCAGTACGATTCGCAAAATGTTTGTAATTTTTGGCTCGTTTACAAAAGTAACTAATTTTTTTAATTGCAATTTTAATATGATTGCCGGCCGAGCAACGTTTTGCAAATTTGATAATTTTCAAATCTCGACATCTCTAACATTTGCTACCCAATAACGCAACCTTCGCAATTTTCGCTGGAATTTTAGGGGTCGAAATTGCAAAAAATTTAAGAATAATTTGAGAAACGATAATTTGCGTTATTTATTTAATTTTGCAAATCATATAATAGCCTTTTTTCAATGAAAAAAGCAGAAAGAACATTTGGTAAAACCTTCGGTATTTTCGCTGGGGAGTGATAACCAAAATTACTCACTCAAGTTTGCAAAATGTTTTGAATTTTCCTGGAGCAATGTGGGGCAAATGTTGCAAATTAATTTCTTTAAACAAATTGACGACCCCATCACGTTTTGCAAAATGTTATTTTATGTTCAACATATAAAAAAACAACTATAGAATTTTTTTGAAGACCTTCGGAATTTTTGTTAATTGATTAGCTATTTCCACTGGTCCATAAGAACATTTTAGTCAGATACTTCGTTTCATGATACATTAGACATAAATTAATTTTTGTTGCAATTTTTTTGAAGCTTTTATAAAATTAATGTTTTTATCTAAATATGAATAAACACAATTTTTAAAGTGAAATAAAATATCAATTAGTCTTTTTCTTCATTTTGATAAAACATTAATTTGGGGGGAAAGTAGAAGGAATAGGGAAATTGAAGGGTAAGAAGACCCTTATACTGCAAGCTTTTATTTCAGTCCGATTTTCTTCGGGAATAGCTCAAATTAAAGCTCTGGATATCAAGACTTGAGACAAGAAATAACATTCGTTGTATCGGAAATCCGTTTTTTATGTAAGTGTTTGGAAAATATGAAAAATAAGATAATTGTTGAAAATTCGGTCCATGTACATCGTATGAAAAATACATTTTCAGTTCAGGACATTAAATTTCTTCATCCCTCCCATAATACGTCACTGAGAAGTACAGGATAATATTGGGAACCTTGGGAAAAATCTGCTTCTGATTTCAAATTCAAATATTAAAAGTAAGAAAAAAATGTTATTCAGACACCTATGCTGGAAGCTTTTATTTTAGTCTATTTTTTTATTGTTTTCTATCCTTAATAAAAGTGGTTAGATTATAAAAAAATAAAAAAACTAGAAAAAATGTAGTTATTTAGATCCTTTTGGTATCAGTGGTTCAATAATAACAAACATGAGAAAAACGACCATTTTTTCAATTTAAGCCTTCACCTAGAAAACCCTTACTTAACGTTGCTTTCCGAACTCTTCTGAGACTGATTTTTATATAAAAAGATCAGCAACCACTGGAATCTCATGAGGGAAGTAGAATTTGTTTGGATGTCATTTTTCGACATTACCTTTAAATTGAAATGCTTCTAACGGGGATTTTTTTCTCTCAACTGAACAAAGTACGATGCCTTTTTTCCTATGAAAAACTACATGGTAGGCAATCAATTCTGTGACATATAGAACTTGCCTATTTTGAAGTGGATACGAAACAATTGAATAAAAAAAAAAATTTCTCCAATATTAGATTTTCCATAGCAGAGTCTTGGACATTTTTTATTCTCCTCTACTTCTTTCTGCAAAATAGTGTATTGCGCTTTGTAAATTTTCGAAAAATTACTAATTAGTTGTTTAAATACAGAAAAGTTTTGTTCTGTACAGCAGCATTACGAGAAATGTGTAATTTATTAAAGTGGAAGTTATAATTTTAGTTCTTTTTATGTATGCATCGAACATAGAGAAGTGTCTCTATATATCGAAATAAGTGAACATATTTTCGAGAAATAGCATACAAATAATCTTAATGATAATAGTAAAATAATAATAATAAATATAGCAGGTTTTCAAAGAGATCTAAGCGAATTGTAGAAAAAGAAATCGTATCTGTAAGTGTTTATTTCACAATTAGTTACATTTTTTTTTGTATTTTTGGTTTCATCTTCATTATTGATGACTTATTTTGTTCCTCAAAATATTATTTGTAATGCTATTTTCATGAATTTAATTAGAAATAATCTAAAAATATAAGCTATTTAGATAGGTAGCTACATATTATTAAATATCTTTCCACCCATTTGTTCAATGCAAAAGTTTGAGATGATAGATAAACTGTAGATTATGTTTTGAAGAATATACTTTGCTATCAATAAGGATTGAATAAAAATCAATTTTTTTTCTGAACCGAAAGAAGAAATACAAAATTCTACATAACAAATGTTGAATAAATAATAACAGAGTCAACTATTTTGTTATAAATTGCTGATACCTATATTTCTCCTCTTGAATTGGGTATATTTAATAATGTAGATAATTCCATCGATTTTATGGAGTATTTTAAAGATTTATAAATTTTGAGTTTACATAGCTGGTTAATATCTTTCACGTAGCTTTGACAAGGTAGTCAAATCATTTCTGTACATTAAAATTGGAATAATTTTGAATAAAAATTTGTATCATAATTTTTGCTATTGATTAACATATCGGAACATTTAGCGCCACTTTCTTTCAACCCTTTCGGTAAAGTAGTTCAGTGAACACTAGACAGGTTGCGCCGCTGTTCAGTCCAGTGACGGGTCACTCGTATACATATACATATACCCCGTTCCAGTGATTCCTGGAGGGAGGTGGAGAGAGTATCGTAGCCTCTGTAAGGGTGTGTTTCAAGGGGTGATTTATTAGATATCTGTGCCAGGGGTTGATAAGGATAAAGAGAGACAGAGATCCAGGCAGCTACTCATGCTGGGGTTGTTAAGGTGCCCATTGAGGTGTAACTAGGGGGATGTTATTAAATTTCGTTCGGCCTACCTCAGGAGCAGGGACGAATTTGATGGGTTTCCTCAGGCGTCAAGAGACTCCACTTCACTCTTCTTCACCTATTGACTGTTCACAATACCTACAAATTGAATTAATTATCATTTTATTAATATTTTGCTGCTTTAACTATTTTTATTGTAGATATTCAATTATTGTACTTTTATCTTGATTTGGAATAATTGATTAAATGTTATTTGACTTAGAAACTTAAGTGAAATGACAAGTTAAATTTTCTGACTTCAATAAATTGATGTCTACATTGTCTAGTTTAACTAATAGGTCTTAGTTGAAAGATTTAGCGACTTGAGTAATTTTATCGACTTTACTAAATGCGTGACTCGAGTCACTTCACTATCTTGAATGATTTACTTGATCAAATTAGTGACTTGATTCTCTTGAATAAATGAAAAAGTAACTTGATATAATTTCTGGACACACTAATTCAATTAACATGACTGATTTCATTTACGGAATGAATGGTTTGATTTTCATAAATTGACTATTCTAGCTAGCTTAGCTGATCAGCTTTATATCCTGAGGCTTGACTTCACTGACTTTCCTGACTAACTTCATACTTCACAGCTTGACTGAATTTAATAACTTACTGGAATGGCTGAATAGGCCGATTCGATCTGTTGTTTTCAAGATTAATAAACTGTTTGATAGACTTCAATGTTGACTTAAAATATTAACTGATTTAACTTACTCAGCTAATCTAATTTACTTGCATAGTCATTGATTTGAATATCATAACCGGTTTTCCGACTGGACTCATTTTAAAGATGATTGATGACTGATGAGTGATTGAATTACTGATTTTACTAAATTTCATTTCTGAGGTACTGAATTTATTTTGATTAGTTATAGTTGATATACTTGACTTATTTGGTTTACGAAGTAGTTATTAATTGTTTAATAAACGCGTACGTTTGATAGACTGATTAACTTCATTGGATGGCTTGACAAACTAATTTAGACTGGCTTGGCAAACTAGATTGGTATATTCGAAACATGCTGGGTGATTAAAATTAATTGAGAGTTTTATTAAAGTGATTTCACTCACTGACTTAAATGAATTCTACTCGAAGGAAATCTGTCATTAGATCACTATATTGGATTGACTAATTGAAATGAGTGATTGACTTTACAGACATTACTTTATTGACTAACTTTCTTACTTGATTAACTCAAGTAACTTTGTTGTGCCCTATTTATTTTTCCTTTAAGGATTGTATAATTTCCAAGAAGACTTAATAACTTGAACCTCTTAATTTCGAAGTTCACTGAATAACTTCAAACTAATTAGACTGGCATTTATGATCAAAGTATGACTGACTTCAGTGACTGGTTCAATAAAATGAAAGATTTGACTAATTAAAAAAAAAAAAAGAGTTATTGGCTCGTGTTTTAGAGGTCGGCCGGCAATCGGCAAATGGGAGCGTATCAACTCCTATCTAATAGAACGCTGCTTAAGGCTGGTGACCTTATCAGCATAAATCAACAACCTATTGAGACTCTCGGTTTCCTTTCTTATGTCCCTACACCCCCCCCCCCAAACCCATCCCCAGTAACAGAAGTTTTGGTGGGACTGACGTTACAGCTTGACTCCACCATATGACAAATCACTGCTTAATTCGGACACGATTTCGACTCGCAAAACAAATCTCGCGCATACAGGTGATAGTTGGGAGTACAATCTAAACATGAATAATACAAACAATAAAGTAGCCTCGGAATGGACTGAAACTCGGACTGACCAAAGGCATGCACACGGTAAACGTAAAGGTCGTGTTTCGGGCGATGAATGGAGACTGGGTGTTTGGAATGCTAGAGGAGTGAATGATCTTAAGATAAGAGAACTACGAGAAACTATGCACGTAAGGAAACTAGATATTCTTTGTGTACCTGAGACAAAGAAAAAGGGTTGCGAATTTAGAAACATAGAAAATGGGGTGTTGAAAGGCGGTTGTGAAATATGGTCAGGAGTAGATAGCGATTCGCATCGTAGTCAAGGGGTCGGTCTAATTATGAATGAAAAAGCAAGTCATCATCTCATAGGGCATAATTTTGTATCACCCAGATTGCTATGGGCTAGAATGAAGGTAGGAATCAGAAGATTATTTATCGTAGCGTGCTACGCACCAGTTGATAGCGATTCGAGGGAAGTTAAGGACGCCTTCTGGGACACTCTAAATGATACAATAAGTATTTGCGATCAAGGTGAAAGAATAATTCTGCTAAGAGATATGAACGGATGGGTCGGTGTCCAACGTCAAGATACAGATACAGAAAGGGTGCTAGGTAATTTTGGAGATCCAACAAGAAAAAATTATAACGGGGAAAAGCTAGTTAGCTTATGCTTAGAAAAGGGCCTATTTATTACAAATACTTGGTTTAGACATAAAATGATCCACATGTACACCTGGCGCAAAGGAAATAGCCACAGCATAATTGACTTTGTTATTGCGGATGAAAGATTAAGAGAACTAGTCAAAGATACAAGAGTCATGAGGGGTTCCGAATGCAATTCTGATCACTACCTTTTAGTCTGCAAAATAAACTTAGGGCGGGGATGGAGAAAAAAGAAAACAAAGAAAACGAAACAAACACGAATAAAAATTGAAAATTTACAGAGACAAGAAGTGCAAACAGAGTTTCAAAAAAGACTAACTGAACGCATATAGATAGGGCAACGTGGGAAGCACTTATAAGCAATAAAGATATAGAGGGCGCGTGGACTTTGTTACGGGATATCATTGTCAAAACTACGACCGAATTATGTGGTACGGCGGTGGTAGGAAGAAAGGCTGGCGATGCGTGGTGGAACGATGAAATTGCGGCAGCCCAAAAAGAAAAGAAAGAAGCGCACAATAAACGCTGAACATGACAGGTCTTAGCGATGAGGAGAGAACTAGACTTAAAAATGATTACAGACACAAAAATAGGAAAGTTAAACGACTAGTCAAAGAAAGTAAAGAGAAAATCAGAACAGGAGAAGAGAACAAAATAAAAAACTGCTTTGAAGGAATTATGAAACTATTATATAAACAGTTGAAGGAAAGTAAAAGTACAGAGTTTGCTAGCATGAGAAACAGTAAAGGCGAAATGCTATATGATATAGACGGGATAGTAGACGCTTTAAAAGACTCTTTTAAAGAACTACTAGGAGGTGAAGATATAGGGCAACAAAACTGCGATATAGAACATAATGCACTAGAAAATCCAATTGAAAAAGTCTGTGTCACTGAGGTCAGAGATATAATTAAGAACTTGAAAAACGGTAAGGCTGCGGGTATAGACAATATTAGCGCTGAAATGCTTAAATACAGTGGCGAGTACATACCTCACAGGTTGTGCGAATTAATAAATTTATGTTTCGAGACAGGAGAAGTCCCAGACGATTGGAGAAGGGCGATTATTGTATTGGTAATGGAAATTACAGAAGAGAAGATATGGGAAGTCCAGAGTGGATTCATGCCAGGAAGATCATGTACAGATCAGATATTTAGCCTAAGACAGATCACAGAAAAAAGCTTGAGAGTAGGAAAGAAAGTTTTCTGTGCATTTATTGACCTAGAAAAAGCTTTCGACACGGTAAATAGAAGTAAACTTTGGCAAGTCCTTAAAGAGTATGGAGTGAATGGAGGGCTCCTACAAGCAATAAAAACAATATATACAGGTAGTAAAGCGAGTGTAAGGGTAAATGGGAAACTGAGTGACTGGTTCGATATTATGCAAGGCGTGAAACAAGGATGCGTTATGTCCTCGTGGCTATTTATCATATTCATGGATAAGTGTCTAAGAACTGCCCTCTTCGACGAAACAGGTATAGATCTCGAAACCGTCAAGGTACGTGGGTTGGCTTTCGCAGATGACAAGATTGTTATGGCAGAATCAGTCGAAGACTTGCAAAGAATGTTGAATAAACTTAATACAAGCATGAAGAACATGGACCTCAAAATTAACGTGAATAAAACGAAAGTCATGGTGTTTGAGGGAAAAAGCGAGAAAACAATATGCAACATTGTCCTAAATGATGAGAGATTAGAACAAGTTGACAAGTACGTATATCTAGGTAGTCTATTCACTAGCGACGGAAAAATAGATGGGGAATTAGATAGGCGCATAAATAAGGGTAAGCAGGTTATCGGTAGAGCAGTGTCCATTCTCACAAATAAAAACATATCAAAAAAAGCTAAAATGGCCATACATAAGTCTATTTTCATACCGACTGTACTATACGGTAGCGAGACATGGACCTGTCAAGAAAAGGACAGGAGTAAAATCAACGCGATCGGCATGAAACCTCTGCGCATAATATGCGGGAAAACACTGATGGACAAAGTACGAAACGAGACAATCCTCAAAGAATGTGGTACAGGAGAGACACTAGTTGACATATGGGAAAGAAATCAGTTAAGATGGTTCGGACATCTTGAAAGAATGGAAGATGAACGACTGACCAAGCAAGTGTATAAAGGTAAAGTAAATGGCAGAATGCCCAGAGGTAGACCGCCGAAAGAATGGTTAGAATCTGTGAATGAGACACTAATACGAAGAGACATAAGAAGCCATAGAAATACAAGAGCCTGCCTGAAAAAATGCATGGATGTGAATGAAGCTAGAGTAGTATGCCAGGACAGAAATGTGTGGCGACAAATAATTTATAAACAGAGTGACGATAGAGTGAATGATGCCTGAAACAAAGACCTTGGATACTAATGGGCCCAAGTGGGGAACCATACATAACAATTTTGTGAGGCTCCTCACTTGGGGTGATCGCTAGAGAGATTGATCAGCAACCTGGGTCGGAGCAGTGTTGCGGAGTGAACGTGTAATTTATATAAATAACACGAGAACTCCAGATCAATCTAAAACATCTATACCTAACACCTATATACCCAACAACCCTGTACCCATATACCGATCTACCTCGTACCTATATACCTATTTCACCACCTCCCAACCGAACAAGTCACGCCTACCCCGGAAGGGAAATGGCTTAATGGTATAATATAATAATCTAACCGGCTTTGAAATGTGACAGGTTTGAATGCATTGAGCTTTCAATTGGACTGACTTTAAGCATAAATTATTATCTTCTACTTTTGATTGTTTGACTATCTTCATTCATTTGTTTGGCTTCAGCATGGTTATCAGCATATATGAATTGATTAGGTCAAGTGACGTGATGAACCTAATTCATTGACTGAATTGTTTGATTTTTCATTATTGGGTAAGAACATTAACTAAAAAGGAATTAAAGTGGCGGCTCAAGTGTTTACGTCATCCGAAATATTTGATTTACTTGAATAATCAAGTGACAATTATTAAATGTTTGAGTAGCTTGATTGACCTACCAAAAAATTTATATGATTGAATTGAAATTTTAAGTATATATCATTTTATTTTTTATATAAGAAGAAATCTAATCATAAATTTTAATTCTTGCTTAGACTCACTATGATACAGGATGATCCTGAACTCATCATATTCCTTGTATATACACATTCCTTATACAAAACTGAACAAAAAACTACCATGACAAAATGTTGTCCGATCAATAGTTTTTAAACTATTGAGAGTTGTGAAGAACCAATGGGTGCTCGATATTTCCGCGCGTACATAAGCATCCTGCGCGAACTTTAAAACGTAATTCATTTCAAATCAGTAATTCTAATATTCAACAGAGAAAAACAATTTCGAAGAAAACATATCACCCTCACTTGTTCAGCAATTCCCCCGATTGGTCCACATGGGGGGAGGGGGTGTTACGAGTCCGAGCCACGGGGTTTCACACTTAGGTGGTAAAAAAAAAAAATAAAACGCGTGCCCAGAAAGCAGAAAAATGTTTGCTGAAAACAGTAATAAGTCTAAAAATATTACAAGACAAAATAAAACTATTTAAACCCAAATAGTTGATTTTTAAACAAGAAAGATTAATTCTCTGCCCCCCCCCCCCCAACACAACATTTTAACAAAATATATGAATTGTCAATTAGGGGCCTTCTATAAACCACGTAGCACGTTGCCGCACGCTTTTCGGGTGTTTTTTGTCAGCGAGTTTTTATATAATGTCAATGTGACACTTTATTAGTATACTTTATTTTAACATCTTATAAAATTATTTTCAACATAAAGTTGTTCCCCACGATTTTCAAGCTATTGATTTCGCACTTTAGATTGAAATAATTGAATTTTAAGATGGTGCACAATCTTAAAATCAATTGTTTTTAATGACTTCGTTTCATGATCCTAATTCTGAAATACTTAAATTTCTAAGCGAAGTTTCGAATTGTTTAATTTTTAACGCTTGTACTTTGAATTGAATAATTTCGAAAGTTCCCAATTAGAAAGCATCTATAATTTTTGATAATTTAATTTTAAAGGTTCATAATATTCAAGATTTTCAATTTTTAACGGTGTATAGTATGATACTTACCTATCAATCATATTAATCATCTTTGAAATTTATATAATTTTAATTCAGAATTTTAGTTTTGAATACGCAATTGTAATACAGTTTAATTTTTGAAGCCTTGCAACCAAAGTTTTTTTTACTTCAAAACTGTTGTCAAAAATAAATTTGACTTTTTAAAAATTAAGGGCCCTTTTTCATTTTTCTTTTACTGAATAGCAATTCAACTGTAGTAATTTTAACTACAGTTACGATGAGGGTTTTCATTCCCTTTCTATTAAACTTGAGCATCATTTATGACCTGCAAAAGTATTTGATAACAGGGAAAGTAATTAGAAATTTCCTTTTGTTTTCAGATGCCACCCTGAAATATTTAAGATTTCAATTGATTGATAGCCTTAATTATTCAATAATTTTAAATTGGCATCCACACGAATCGTTGATAGATTGAAATTCAAATATTAAAAATGTCAGGACTATATCGCTATTAAATCTTTTACAATTGCAATATGTCCTATTAAAATCCTTGATAATCACTTTTATGTTCAATAATTTTAGATTGAAATATTCTAAATTTTTTTTTCCTATCATTTTGAATATAAAAAATTTTTTGTTTTTTTAAATTCTTCGAAATCATAGAATATCAAATTGAAAAACTTGATAGTTGTACAATTTTCAGTTTAAAAGATTTGTAACTAGAGAATTTTGAATTAAATGTCTTAAAAATATATATATTCAAACCAATGGCAAATTAAGAAAATAATTTATAGAATTCAAGCCACAAAAGCGAGGAAATTTTAAAAACTGCTACCCCTGTGATTAAATTATTTTATTAGTTTTGAGTGGTTAAAAATTTCAAGTTGTGATTTTTCATGTTGAGCGCTGAATTTTCAATTTTTCTCTTTATAAGTTTTTTTTGCAACTCAAATTGTATTGCCTTCATTTTGAAAAGTATGAATAAACAACTTGGACATTTTTTATGTTTGAACAATTTAAGTTTACGTAAAATAATTGCAATTTTGAGGGGTTTGAGTATATACATTTTTTCATATCACAATTCTTAGTAATTAAACATTTTTTCAGTTTTGAAGGAGGTAAGGTTTGTTGAATTTTTCGACGTTCTGTAGTAGATCTTTTTTTTTTCAATTTTCCCATTTGAAATTACATCATTTTGAACTCTTTTTCAACCATCATTCAATTTAAAAGGTTGATAATTGCACATTTTTCCATCTTGAATGGTGAGAATTATCGTGAATTTATTTTTTAATCTCATGAAAATTTGTCTACTCAATTTTAATATTGAATTGAATATTTTTATGTAATAACAATGCAAAATTCTAGAATTTACGAAGCTTTGACTTTGAAACATTTAATTTAGTTTTCAGTTTCAAATTGTCAAATTTCAATCGCTTCGAATTAAAAATTATTCGAATTTAAAGCATTTGAATGCTGAAAGTTTTCAATTAGGAATAATACACCTTCAATTCCTTTTATTTTTGAATGATATATTTTCCAAAATTCTAATATAAAATTATATAATTTTGTACATTTTGAAATTAGTCAATTTTCCCAGCTTTAATCTAAATTTATTCAATTTTGAGATTTCTCAATTTAAAATGAAATTGTTCGATTTTGAACGCTTTAAATTAGAAATGATACAATTTCAACTCCTTTCTCATGAAATTGTCCAATTTTGAGAACTTTTGATTAAGAATTTTGAAATTTCAAATACTTCAAATGTGAAATTATATAATTCAAAGCAATTTTATTTGGAAATGATACAAGTTCAATTTATTTTTATTCCAATTGAAATATTAGTCTCTTTTCCAAATTGTATCTAATATAAAATGTTTTGAATTGGAACTTTTTACATTCAGAATCGTTTAACATTTTTGTCAAGTGCCTTTTTGCTTGCAATTATTAATTACTGATTAAAAAAATGGAAAATATCCTAATATTTGAAAATCGGTTAAAAATGGATTTTTAAATTGCTCATATTTTTAATGTTAGGAAATAAAAAGCAAGGGACCGGAATGAGCGCTTCTCGCGCGTGCTTATACTGCTAGTCATTGTAATATTTTATTTACTATATTATTTCAATACTTACTGTTCTAAAGGAAATTATTTTAGAAACAAAAAGCTTTTAAAAGTAGATAATCTGTTATGAAAAAAGCCTGCGGTGAAAGTCGGGAAGAAAGATCATCTCAAGATTGTCCAAGTGCGCAAACAGGCTGATCGAGAGGGTGGCATACCGTCAGGCTTGCTTCGTTTCAGCTAAGGGGATGAAAAATCGCGAGAGCCCCGGATTCGAGTTAACAAGAACATCGCGCTTTCCCTATCCACTTTCGACCCACCCCGTGTCAATTAACCGCCTCTGGAGACCGGAAAAATCGCGACCCCTGTTTCAATAAGGTGGCCTTTACCTCATTTGGGGGAGATTGTTAGGAGCACTCCGTTTAAAACTGTCGCTCCTCACAGATCTCTTTGCAGTAAATTCGCGTCCTTTATTCTTCTCTCGAAAAAGTTAAAACTCCCTCGCGCACTTAAAATTGGCAGGAATAATTTATAAGAAATTCCCATGAAATTTCCAATCTCACAAAGCTTCATTAGTCTATTTATATGTTAAATATTCATAAACATTTATAAACATTCCATATATCAACTATAATAGTTTAAATATCAAATTTCTTAATTAGATTGGGGAGCGTCCAATAATTACTTGAGGCTTTTTAGGGGGAGGGGGTCCAGAAAATCTTATCAACCCTTACATAGGGAGCGGGAGGGGGGGGGGGGTGCATAAACATTTCCTACGTAAGTTTGCTCTTTCTAATAATGAAAAAAATGCTAATCAACTCCTGTTTTGGCTGTGGAAGTTATTCTTTATTCCCTCATTCTCACGGAATCCTCTAAAATCGATGTATATGCTTTAGAATCAATTGGAATTCTTTAAAATCCTTTGGAAACCCAATCAAAATTTCTTATAATCCTTCAAAATCTACAGAAATCCCTTAAAATCACTAAAAAGCGGTTATTGACCGTGAAATATTTCGAAATCTTACCAGATCCCATGATATCTTTGGAATTCCTTTAAAATTAATTGAAATCCTTCAAATCTGTGTGAATCTTTCCGAATCTTTTGAAATCCCGTACAATACAGAGTCAAATATTTCAAAAGCTATTAGAATTCCTCGAAACCCCACACAATCCTTCATAATATTTGAAAATCCCGTGAAATCATCGAAACCTCTATAAATCTCTTCAAATCACTCCAAAACCTTTACATTTTTTGCGAATCTTTTGAAATTCTATGAAATCCCTTTGAATCTCTTAAAATCCCTCGAAATCCGCGTAAATCGGTCTTAATGCTTTAACATCCTTCAAAATATGTCGAAATCCTTCAGTATATATCACTTGTAATCCTTTAAAATCCAGTACAATTTCTGGAAGTCTGATTAAACTCCTTGAAGTTCCTTGAAATCTTGTAAAATTCTATCAAAATTTGAGATTCTCTCTGAAATTGTACAAAACTGCCAAACTCTTCAAATCTTAAAAAAAAACTTATAATCTGGAAATACTATCGTAATCCTCCGGAATCGTTTGAAATACCATACAATTTTTGCAATCCCTTGAAATCTGTTGAAATCTCTCAAAAATCATCTTTACGTCTTGAATAAAAGTTCATTAGAAAAAATATAATAACATTTTATTCTTGAAATATGATGAAAAAATTTTATGGAATAGGACACGCTGATGTTTGAAAAATGTAGGTTCATTTAGGCGTGGTTGAAAAATGAGAGTGGAAAGAAATTCCAGGAATTGTAGCTCTATATCCCTAAATCTCTGTCGTTCTTGAAATGCCGAGTGGAATATTAAGCGGCCGTCGAGACTTAATAATTTGGAGTGAAAAGCATCAGGAAATTTTGGGAAGGGCTGCTTTCGGGGTCATGAATGCTTCCTTGAACGCGTTACTCGAGCAACCCTTCACAGTTCACAACCGGGTCCTTAAAGGGAAGCTTTTTAAGGGATGTCCCTGTCCACCCTCGTGTCGAATCACAGCGGTTCCTTTAAATTCGCGTCACATTTCACCCCGAGTCTTGTAAGGGTGGTCTGTGTCCTCAGACCCGTCTTTTAATCAGGTCCGGTGACCGGTCTCAGGCTTTCTCTGGTAGCGACGGTAACTAATGATACCCTCCGTCTTTCGACCTTCCCCACGTCTATCCCGTACTATGTTCTTCCTTGAAATTGGAGTTTAGAAAATTGAGGGATTACTTGGTGTTCTTGATATTTTGTAGTAGTAGGTGTCAAAATTTCAAGTTAATATTAAAATTAAATATTTTCTATTCAAAAAGCTCGATAGTTCAAGATGAAATTATTTTTCTATTGGTTTCAAATCCCAAACTATTATAAAAAACTTATGAAATGTTCAGATCAGTCCGACCTTATAGTTTTCAGCTAATATGTACTTATTTAATATTAATTTCGAAATATACATTAAAATTATTAACAGCGACAATTATTCCTAAACTATTAGTACTATAGATTTATAGAAGACTTACAATAATTCAGCATTTTTTATCATCAATCGATTTATTTAATGTAAATGAATATACTCATGTACTTGTATGTATCTTAAGTAATTTTAATACTGATTAGCTTAATAACCAGTGTCAACATTAATTTGGATACATGAACAAAAAAGTAAACTAATTGAAGTTTTATAATGTATGTTGACTTTTGTTATCATTTATATAATTATAATCTTATATTCTAATTAGTAATAAAATTTACTTCTAAATATAAATAATTTGAGAATAATTCGGTTGCAATTATATATAATGTATCGATATACTAGGGATTATCCAAATTCAGCTTTAAATTGACTCAGATGTGTCGTCTTCAATTGTACAAATTCGTACAATTAGTTTCAATTCTTACAAACTATCCGTTAAAGACCATGACCGGGCCAGCAGAACGTATCGCCAGAAATAATCCATAAAAACTACTAACTTGTATTCCGCAGAAGTTTTTGAAATACCTTGTCAGGATCATTCATTTTTAAATACCCTCATCCTAACCCTTATGAATTTGCACTGAATTTTAGTACTGCTCTCGCTAGCCGTGCTAATATTGTTTTCCGACGGTAGTCTACTATTGAGAATTAAAAAATGTAGGTACAAGCATAGATTTATATTATCTAGATAAAAATAAGGAGAAAAATATTTAATTATATTTGATGAGACAAATTTCAATTGCATTAGTAGTGGTCTATACGATAATTAACAATCATGATATTGAATTGTGCAGTGATAAGGAACAGTTTTATTTCTCCATCTGTAGTTGTTTAAAAAAAAAATAAATGAATTAAATATTGTTCCTTCCGGTTTATTGATTCCTGTTTTGTTATTTCTTCTTGAACTTGTTGAAATAATTTTTGAAATGCCTTTTGACGAGATTTTTTACAAATTTTCTGTGATTCCATTTTTTATTACTGTTTCGTATTTTTCAAAATCATAGTATACAACACGAAACGTTAACCCGATTTTTTATATTTTGAAAATTGGATACGACTCAGATGATTGACCTACATAATGAAAAATATAGAAATATGGAGAAAATCATAGATGAATGTTTCAAATTTAGAGTCGTAAGTCACTGCATTTGTTTGATTCGCCTTCGAAAATTATCTTTGATTTCTTAATGATCAAAGTTTTTATAAAATTTGCAATTATTTCACTGAAAAATCCCTTTTTAATAAAATCGATTATATAAAACTTTCATACAATTCTTTATACTTTTTATAAAGTGTTTTTTTTTTAACTTCATAGAATTAGAAGATTTTATGAGAACTTTTTCGTTACAAAAATTCGGGATTCATAAATTTTTTTAAAAAGTTTTATAAAATTGAACTAAAAAAATCTTAATTATTCTAATAATTTTTTCATGAATTACAGGAAAATTTCAATACATTTTTATGGAAACCAGAATACCTAGCAATTATTTTAATTCCCAAGGTAATTGTAAGACAAAAAATAAGCGATTAACCTTTTGTAAATGAATGCACTGTCAAATTTTTTATTCGTTTATGATATTATTAAACGCACTTGTCTGTCTTTCTTGTAGCCAGATCCTATTTTTTCAGAGGAATTTGGCCTGGTAATTAGATTTTCGGCGTAGACAGAAAAAGTCCAACTTTAAGCAAACGTTTAAGCAATAACATAAACCCACAAGCTATGTCTAGCACTGCTCTAAATACGTTAAATCGTTTACTCGTCCCAACTTGCCCCGCGAAAAATCTGTCCCACCCTACCTTGACCGTCTTCTTGGTAAACAACATTTGCAAAAAATTCCAAAATTTAAGGTTAGACAAAATTCTCCAACGAATTCTGTCAGCTGTTGATATCCTTTATTCATGTTCATATTCGTTAAAAAAATATTCGAGGACGATTTAACAAAAAAACCAACAAAACAAAAATTTACTCACCACTCTTGAAAAAACATATTCGGCAATATTTCCTGTGAAACGTAATATTTTGACATCAAAATACGCTGGTACATTACGTATCGGGAGCTTCGACCACTGTAAAACAGATGGCGCGATATGTTAAATATAAGTATTAAAGCTCGCTTTGTCCCAACTAGCCCCGGTCTCCCCTACGTTGAAAATAAAAGTAATAAGCATGCCGCTTTATGGATATTTTTCTAATGGGTAATACGGATATAATACTGTATATTATTCCATAATTACATTATATCTTATTTCGAGAAAAGTATATATTTGAAAACCTACTAATTTAAAGGACTTTAACTTGTTGTTGTTTTGGAATTGAAACTTACTGTTTCATTTTAGCCTAACACTCTAAACTGAAAACGTGTCTTTCATTTTAAATAAAATAATTGTTCTTTTTCCCATGTTTATGGTATTTTTCAAGTTAAAAGTTAACAATTTGAATCTTATTTAAATAAAGTTGTTTCATTTCACACGCTCTGAATTTTAAATGACCAAATTCAACAATATGTGGACGTCCGCACAAAAAAGGCTCTCATGGTCGGTTTTAGTTTAGGAACGATTCGCGTTTTTCTACGTCAGGATCAAAATGATCAAAAATGGCACTGATAAAACTATAGGAAAGGCATGATTAGAGGCAAGTGAGGACAAAGAAAAGGGCGTAACATAAATGCGCGCAGAGAATAGAGGATGATTTTACATGGGAAGGAAGAAAAAAAAGAACAGAAGAGAGGAAGAGAAGAAATAGTAGAAAAAAAGGGATGAGAAACGAATGAAGCGAAGATTAAAAGATACGCCTCTGGATTTTGGCAGGCTTGGAAAGAAAGGATAGGGAATTTATAAGAAATTTGGAACAATAGGAGGTAATGATGGAGACGTAGCTAGATAAATAGGAATGGGAAAGAGTAAGGGAAAGATTACTAAGAGGTTACAGCTGGCAAGTTCGCAATTAAAAGAGGAAGGAGGGAGGGAAAGATACTAGGTTGAGGACATAGCAAGGGAAGAAATAATTAAGGTGCTAAGAATAATGAAAGATGGGACGGCACTTAGTATAGATGAGATTCCAAATTAGGTCTGTAAATACGAGGCAAAGAACTGACGGAATGGGCATTGATAATGTCCAATAGAGTATGGAGAGGAGAGGGGTGGCCAGAGTTATGGAAAGAAGGTACAGCAGTACCGGCAGTGAAAAAAGGGAGAGGGGAGGAGGTTGTAGCTATTTGTGATGTAAGCGCGCAAAACAGACGATTTTCGATGAATGTGGAACTTGCAACACGAGCAGGAGGCGAACGCGAAGCTAGTTCGAAAACATAGACAAGTGCGAAGTGCTGAAGGCAAATGCTGCAATCACACGAGAAGTGCATGTGTATCACATTTTTTTTTGGCTACAACCACCCGAGAAAATTATTAAGAATTTTTCTTACACTTTTTCACTAAATTCTCGATCCCGTATCGTGTTTTTCAGCCAAATTTGTGTATAATTTTTCTAAAAACATTTTAAAGAATATTTTTATTTTTTGGTGTGCGAAGTTACTTACCTCTAAAGTGCGCGTGCGCATCCATTGCATATTCTGCTAGAATGAAGTACGTTGCATATCGTTTAGAAGAACGGAAGTCCACACTTTCGAGGTGGGTATTGCATGTAAGAAAAAGGGGTAATGATTGCAATATTATTGGGTTTAAAGGCGGCGTTTGACTCATTGGACCGAGAAGAGATAGAATAAATTATGGCCTAAAACGGGATAAGGGAGGGTTTAATAAAGAGTGTATCGAAAATGTTGAGAGAGACACAAAACAAATGATACATACACTGGCGTATGCAGACGATATAGAGGTGTTGGCAGAGAATGAAGAAGGGATGACGGGTTTCATTACAGGATTGGAGAAATTCTTAGATGGGGAAAAGTTGAATCTAAATGTAGAAAAAACTAAGATAATGATGTTTGGAAAAGGACGTGGAAGAAAAAAAAGGATGGACTGGGAGATGGAAGAGAGTAAAGTTAGAATACGATTGAGAAATCAAAATATAGTAGCTGGTATACGATAATAAAAAGTATGGAGTACTAATGTATTTAGAAAAGGGAGAGAGAGACGACAGACAGGAATAGCAAGATTTGGATTGGGAAGAGAGCTAAGAGAAGCACTATATTGGGAAAAGAAGGTGAACACAAAGTGCAGAATCTGTGAATGGGAAGAAGAAACATGAAAGCATGTCTAGAAAGGATTTAGAAGAGGAATCGTAGATAAATGAAGCTGGCAAGAGAAGAGATTCATATTTTAGGCGGCTAGGGGAAAGAGTGATGAAGAATGAACGACTAAGTGTGAAAAAGGCAAGGTTGAGGTAAAAGAAGTGAAAAAGAGGGAAACGCAAGTCGCTAATTAGCATCTAGATAAAAGCACCTATAGGTAGTATAAGAGTTGTAAAATATGAAAAAGAGTAAGCTGCATATAGTTTTAAATAGTAAGGATGTGACAATTTAAAATATGCGTAGGGTGGTAATATTGTAAGAATCAGAAGTTATGTAAACCACAACACGTCAAAAGAGTTCAGGCGACCTGAAGATAACTTTGATGCACTTCAACAAACTGTTTGCTCTAATCAATCGAACGCAATCAACCAAATGAATTTGTGAGAAGAACAACATTTTTTTCGGGTGGGATAAAATTAGTTTTATATGAATTTTTCACTTTCTTAACACAAACAAATACACTTATAAGCTGTTTTTTCTATTTTCACTGGAGAATTCCCATTTTCAATTAATTGCCTTCGAATAAACCGGTATGAATCATTAAAAAATCCTATTTCTCGTTGGAGAGCCGGCGATAAAGCGGCGACGAAGGAGCAGTCAGCCACAGCTCTAAGGACATCTCGGCGTTCGTGATGTTGGTATCGGTGCGAGAGACCTTTCCAGGGTGGCATTTTAGGGGTCGTTGCGATGCGATAATGAGAACAGGCGCAAAGGGTGGGTGTGCAAAGACACCCAACCGACCGTTTCTCTCTACTAGGATGGAAGCGAAAGAGAATGAGAAGTTGCGGAAGACAAAGAGGGAGATAAGTAGTTAGTGCAAGAGAGAGAGAGAGAGAGAGAGAGAGCAGAGTGGCGGAACATTTGACGTGGGAGAGACTAGGGAAAACTCCACAAGGGTTAACGCCTCGTGAACTAAGAAGAAGGGCTTTTTAACGCCTGTTTTGCATAGATTTGAATAGATAAGGAAGGCGGGAAAGTATACGCGAATTAATTTAATATGTATCTCAGGATCCGGCCGAATTTTGGCGAGACCTAACCGGCTTTGGGGAAGTTCCTTGGCTTAAGCTTCTAATACCTCTCAAACTTCAAACTCTCAGTGTCTGTAAACAAGATAGACGCAATGTGAAAATTAATGCATTTCTCTCAACATTTCCTCATTTTTTAAATTTATATTTCCAGCATTAATTAAAATTTCTAAAGCTAATTTTCGTAATACCTCAATGTTAAATGTGAAAATTTTTATTTCCTCATTAATTTAAACAAATACTGCTCGTATATTGTCAACTCGAAAAAGCAAATGTTACAATTTGAACTTCACGTCATAATAACCTGTAAGATTGACAACACAAGCACCCTCGAATCTAGGTATTGTAGGTGCAGACCTAAAGGTTTAATGAACAGGTTCTTTCTGTGGTAAAATATATGTAAGGCATTATTGAATTAAAAGCACTGTATTTATTCTTCAGACTGTGTTTAGTCGTCCCGTAAATTTGGTACTACTAGCGAAACTTCTTAACAATATTGGACTAGTCGTCCCGTATCTCGGGACGACGAGACACTTCATATTCTTGATTGGAAAATAATAAAATCATGAAGACAAATACATATTCGACACAGAAGAAGGATTTCTTCAAATGTATGATAATGATAATTATTATAAAGCTATACATACACACATATGTAGTGGAAAGTTTGGGTACGTCTGCTTTGACATTTTTTCTCAACGTTTCGACCGATCTTTGACGGTCTTGATCAGAAAAATAATAAAGAGGAATATATACCTGACCTTTCGTTTTTAGAAAAGTGTTTTGTTGTGTCTATTGTCAAAAAATGTTCCATTAAGTGAAGGAAGATCGGATTTTATATAAATTATAATTTCAGACCATGCGGGACGTTCCACGTCAAACGGGACAAAGCTGTTACCAAAATTCCTCGCGACCAATCAAGACATTCAAGGGCTTTAAATCTTCGTCTCCACGTGTACTTTCGAATGCATTGTGGTTTTTGAGAAAAATTGATATGGCAGCTCCAATATGGCGCCTGGAACGGGCAAAAATCATGGATGTTCAGTTAATAGCATTAATTAAAAAGCGACAATTACTCGAAACGGGCTCAAAGTAACCCTCAAGTGGTTTTCGGGGTCGCCGATCACAAATCTGGGGTCATCATATGAGAATTCAAAATCTCGGATCCAATATGACGGATCTAAGCCAACCTTCATGTTTTGAGTAATTTAAATTACCCTGATCGACTTAGAAATTATTACTTGGATGTTTTTGGGGCTGCTGATTACGAATCTGGAGTAAAAATATAAAAAATTCAAAATGTGCAGATCAAGATAAGGAAACGACATTAAGACCAACCGTAGAAAGCAGACACCTTCTGAGCGATGATCGGAATTTCAGAACAAGCAGTAACATTGACATGCAGGTTCCTCCTAAGCCCCAAGATTTGGCTGAAATGGATGCCTTCCTTGATGAGGATATCTCGGAGGAGTCCGACCTCCAGACCATCAATTGTTCAGTTAATGGTGCTGCGAGAGCTGATTCAAATGGAAGGCTAAAATAGACGATGAATCAAAAGGCCAAAAGACGCTTGCATCAACTGAACAAGAAGATTGGATGGGTAAGACAGAATATGTCTCGTGTTCAGTGTGTGATTGACTACATAGCATCTGGTAGACCGTTCACGGAAAGGGTTCGGAAGTTCGCCCAAGAACTGAGGACCTACAATTACACACTGAACAAGTCAAAGCTGCTGACAATCCGGCAGCATATTATTGACAAAATACAGGTGTTATCTGACGTAAAGAGGAGAATACGGAAGAGGGAGAGATGATTCAGGTAGAATCAATTGTTTCTCGCTGACCCATCGCGCCTCTTTAGCGATCTCCCTGTTTCTGTGAAAATCTACCCAAGCCAATGAGGTAGAGCCTTTTTGGAGCAAGGCTCGAAGAACTCTTCCGCTGCAGGACCAGATGCGCTCTTTACTCCTAACGAAAAAAGGCAACTTGTCCAAGAGCTGTCCTAAATAACAGGATTTTCCGAAGAAAATCATGCGTGGAGAGAGCTGTAAAAACAACGTAGTTTGAAAAAAGTGTAGCAGGCTGCCGATAGAATCTACCTATTGACAGGTGCGTCTGCAAAGAAGCAGCAGCCCATCAGCGCGACCTATCAATGGTCTGGATTGACCACCGGAAAGCTTTCGATTCAATCTCATAGACTTATCATCGGTCTGTTGGAAAGCTTGATGGTTCACCCTCACATAATCAGATGAATAGAGAGATTGAAGCGCCTTTGGAAAACTGGATTTACTAGCTCACCTGGAAATCATCGTGTGACAACGAACACCGTCATCTTCCAGCGGGGCTTCTTTCAGGGAAATACCATGAGCCATCTGCTCTATTGCATCACAGTTCTGCCTCCATCTCTCGCATTTAGAAATTCTCCTGGATACCTCTGCGGTGTCACTGATCATCACGAACGTAAGGTCACTCATGTATTTTATATGGATGACCTGAATATCTATGCTTCTGGTAAAAGCAAACTTCAACTTGCTTTAAATATCGTCAAGAACTACACAGGAGAGATTGAAATGGACATTGGATTGGACAAGTCTGCCGAGATTCATCTGAAGAAAAATAAAGATTATTGGCGTTCCCGATGACCGCCAGCTTGTGGATAAAGTCTTAGTATCCATCTTGACACTGGAGAGTCCTATACATACCTGGGCGTGCCTGAAAGTCGGATTCAGGACGTAACATCAGTGACAAAGTCTCTCCGAAGCAGATACAAACATCTTGTTCAACAGATTTGGTCTTCAAATCTATCGGCGTTGAGCAAGGTATGTGCGACTAACATGCTTACCGTCCCGGTTCTGCTCTACTCGTTTGGGTTGGTTTAGTGGACGAAGAACGAGCTTACGGCCCTTGATATCGCCATACGTAAGATCAGTTCCGCGATTATACATCTCACGCCGTCAAGGTGGTCTTCTGAATCTCCAATGTCTTCATAACCGAATTGTTCTAAGTACAGCTTACATCGTTGCAATTGGCAGAGATCCTCTCCTAAAAATGGTCAGGAAACACGATATGATTGGCCATGGAGCATTCCTTTACAAAGCCGCGGAGCATGCGGTCGAGACCCTTGGGCTGCATTTAAAAATCAAAAGTGAGGAAAGTACATTACTCCATCTAGAAGCTTCAATTCTAAATGCCGAGGTAAAGGAAGCAGAGGCTTAAAAATTCTGCCAACAGCTACTCTACAAGAAAATGTACGGAAACTTTCACAGAGATGTAGAAAAACCGTTCTTGTCAAAGGTACAAACATTTTTTTTCTCATACCATCAGGACTTAATTCAGGTACAGAGGGTTTCATTTTTGCAAGCCAGGATGGTATGATTTTAGTATACCGTGACTGCATTTTATGTCAACAAATTTCCAGCGATAGGTACAGAGCGTATCATGCACACGCTGAGTACGTAGAACACATATTATCCGGGTGTCCCACTCACGCGGGAATGACGTTTCTCTACAGACATAATGCGGTCCTAAGATTGCTTTATTACCACCTTTGTCGCTTTTGCGGTGTTGGCCGCGACCCCGCCCTGCCTAACGCGCCGAGGGAGATAGAGTCAATTGTCCAAAACGAGAAGTGCCAAATTTTCTGGAACTACGACATTCGGACAGTCCTTGTGATCGATGCTATCGGAGGTGAGAAACTACCACTGGTTCGTCACCTTAAAGCCATACCCGCGTGCCATAAATATGCCAAGGCACTTGCGAGATGGATGCAGAAAGGTATCATCCTTGGTTCGCTTCGTGTCCTCAAGACACACGAGGGTTTCGCCGGCTTGTCGTTGCTATTTCATCGTGTCCAGTAGCCACCCATCTCACGGTCGTGATACGCGGCCGTGGGTGAGATTCACCGCGGTTCTGCTTGGAGCCGGTGTAATTTTTACATGGCAGTTGTTGCTAGTGGAACTCTGCGGAGATTATTTAACCCTTTTTTATTTGTTGGCTCTACTCATCATTTCTCAGAAAGAAAGGTCGCCATTAATCTTTTTTGTAATTCTATTTCTAAAAAATTTGTGTTTGGAAGAAAAGTTATTAATTCAACTTAAAAACTTTGCTTATCGAACGTTGATAAACTCATTAAGACATTACTCGTTACTTGGAGACAAGATAGAAAATTTTGGGATCTCAAATCCCAACAAGTTTCAGATTTTCCTGAAAGAAGAATAATTTCTAAGTGAAATCATCTCGATTTGAAAATATTCCATATAATTCTTCCCGAGCTATCCCACGCGGAGTATCAAAAAAATCATTAAACTGTCGTATACGCTATACATTTACAGAGAAAACCCCACAGATATTTTTTATCCGCAAGTATATTTGCACGCTGCAAATAGTTGTCATCTATATTGACTTGCTTCGTTGACAGTTAGTCATATTCTTGACTTTAGAATGTAGTTGTCAACTGTTTGCTTTGATTTAATTTAATCTTGTGATGAAAAAGGCACTGTCTATTCTTTTTGCAAATTATTCGTAATAGGATGCGTTTTGAAAAATATATTCTTTGAACAAAAAGTTTTAAAAACTTCTTGGATTTTTCAAAAACTAATTTTGAAACTAAATTTCTGAAAAAAATCCACTTTTTATTTTCTTCATTTTTTATATATGTATTAAGAACGCACGCCGTGGTATGGTGTGCCCAGCGTCGGAAAGTCTTAACTCTGAAGTTCGTGCATAATATTAGAATATTCTTCCATTTTTCGTCTATTGTTTACATAGTTTTTCACATCGTGTGCATCATTTTGGCCACAAAGGAATAGTCTATCCACTATTGCTTCGCGGTTTTGGCGAACGTTTTTTCGAAAACAAAGGGAGATCACATTTTGATATTTACCTGGTTTGTAGAGGACATTGGAAGCTATCTATATATAAAAAAATTAAGGAAATAAAAAGTGTTTTTTCTTTCACAAATTCAGTTTCAAAATTAGTTTTTGAAAAATCCAAGAAGTTCTTGAAATTTGATTTGTTTGTTATCACGAATAATTCACAAAAAATATACTTTATTATCACTAAAATCACCAAAGTTATGACAGTTTAAGAAATAGGAGGACCAAAATTTTCATTTTTGAATATCTCTTAAATTTGTTGATTAAAAAAAATATATTTTAGGGTTCTTCTTTTAACACCTGTGGGAACGGATTCTAGAATTTTCATCAAAATTACTAACAATAGCTGAAATTCTTCAGATGTTTTGACATGGAATTGCTCATTTCAAACATTAAATTCTTCCAATTTTCATGATTTTGGTATTCACAAAAACTTATTTATGTTGTTTCAGAGTCTGAATTAAGAATAATTCAATGAGGGAAGACCACCCTACAAAAGATAATGAACCTACAATAGATAATCATTAATTATAAGCACAAATACAAGTAAAATTATCAAATCTAATGTTAATATATTGACACCTATCGCGTATTAACTATTAATTACATTAAATTCATTATTTCACATACATTAGTATTTTTAATTAATTATTATGTACCGTAGGATCATTATCTACTGAAGGGTGGTCTCCCCTAATGCATTTTACCTTTAACCTATGAGAAATAATTCATTCATTTAATGAAATTATTTTATTGTTAATTAATGCATAAATAGCTGAATTTCACTCTATATTATTCTACAATGAGTGGAATTATTATGGTTCAAAACTTTTTCACAAATTTTTCAAATTTTCCCGGCTATACTTTTAAAAATATAAGTCTACTGACGAAAGTTAGGCAGAGAGAAAACTTTCTTATATTGATGATAATTGAATTTCTATTTTTCACAAGTATAAGCTGTCTTTATTGAGAATTAATTTATAGAGCACGAACATTATAAATCTTTTTTTTCCATAATACCGATTTCAATATCTAGAATACTGCTTCTTTTTCGAAAATGATTGTTTTGAAATGACTATTCCATTGAAATTTATGTATTTTTGGAGTATGTGGAAGGAAATGTTTCACGTGACCTTACATTATCGCCTCCCAAAGTGGTGGGACTAACACGTTTAGAACAAGTTGCTCGATAATACATCATCCCTTAAACTGAGGGTCCCCTTGGTACACGGAAGGCAACTAACCTTAGGGCCGTAATGCTTAAGCTTAACATTTCTCACCCCTCAAAGGGTGCCAGTTCCTTCTTGAACCCTTTCTCTCTCGCTCTCTTTCCTTCTCTCTTCCTTTCTTCGTCCCGCCCTTTTGCCATCACTCTCACACAACAGCCCTCCCCTCATTAGTCTTCATTTGTTTTCGGAATTATCGCCCCCACCTAAAACCGGCACGCGAGTTCTGCCAAAGGGGTGGCGAACCGTTATGTAGAGTTTATTAAACTGAAAATATGCTACGCCTTCCCTCAAAATATAATTCTCCTTCCTTTTCTTTCAGTATATACATTGAAAATGAGATCATTAATAAAGAATGTAAATTAGTGCTATACAGGGTCTAAATTACAACATGTTGGAAAGTTGTCTACAAAATATGCCAGCAAAATATATACAGAAATTTGGTTTACTTTTAATGTTTGGATGGATGTTATAATGAGTTACTGGAAGCTTACAGTTTGTTGCACCGGTCCGTATATTGTTAATATCAACAGCAAAGTGAAAAATAAAAGGATTTTTTAGCACATTTTCTTGGTTTTTTGATTTCGAAGTAGCCAGCGTTGTAATAAATTGTCATTATTTTACAAAATATTCGGAGAGTATTTTTTTGACTAGATCCTTGAAGCGGGAAATTGAAAGTTACTTAAAAATATTTTTTCTGGAATTTTATATCCAAGATTGACGGCGCAGGGGGCAGAATTTTTGAAACAATGATATTTTTTGCAAAAAAAATTGTAAAAGATTCAGTTCGTGAATCACCTAGAGGATCATTCTTCTTGAAGGAAAACTACTTTTCAGATTTGAACCAGCTTTTTTACATTTACAATAGCAAATTTTTATAAAGAGTAAGTTTTTTCATACATGCAGTCATTAGAAAATTCTGAAAAAATATTCGTATACCCAATGAGGAAGGGGGATGACAATACTTTTTTTTAATCATTGTGATTTATTATTTGTCCGCTTTTTTGTAACAAAGTATTTTCATAAATCGAAAACTTATAAACGATTTATAAAGTTGAAAATAATTTTTCAAACTATCAAGTTCCGTGCTGTTCATGTTTTATTATGCGAAACTTTTTAACTATCCTTTAATTGGAAGAAACAATTCAAGCAAACGTGTTAAAAAGTCGTTTCAGTTTTCATTTTATTTCCAATTATTGATAATATGAGCACCGTTCTGACAAAATTCAGGGTTTCAGTATTTTCTTAGAAAGTTCACACGAATTTTTTTTGGCAATAAACAAAAACTTCTTGATATATTTTGTGTCCAGAAGAAATCTTCAGTTGACTAGACTACACATGACAAATTTCTTCTTGAATTTTCGGAATTAAGAAAAGTCTTCCCGAATGTTGACAAAAGTATTTAAACCTAAAGAAATAGTGGAAAAAATTGTTCCAGCATTTAGAGAATTTCGAACAAATGAATGTAGGGAATCAAAAGTTTTAATTCAGAAAATTTCGAAAACACAGAATTTCGTGATATAAAAAAAATTTGTAACTGTAAACTGATTTGAAAATTTAAAAATTATACATTGAAACTTATTGAACCAATATATGCGTTTAATTATAAAGCTTTTTCCTTTTGAATTCCTAAAAATTAAAAATATTTACTTTTGTAACTAGCTTGAAATTTAAATTTCTATTTAAACTTATGGAATATAAAACGTTAAAAATTAATGTACAACAATTTTTTATTTTCTAGCGTATGCATTGTTCACTGTGAATATTTTAAATTTCGATCTTTTTACTGTAAAATGTTGTCCATTAATAATGATAATGGTATAATTGGTGAAATTTGTCAAAATTATGCGATTTTAATGAGTAAGGATTCATTTGGTCAGATTCAAAATACTCTCTGCTGGTTTCAAAAAATTATTTTAAGAATATAGTTATTCGTTTCTAGTAATTTTTATGATAAATGATCTCCAACTTTCTCACTTTGGCTCTGCAGAAGCTTGTTTTTAAATTCAATATTGCAAGGTTACAAAGTAATACTTTAATCGATAAAATAAGTCATGATAAATTAAAATTGTATAACGTGCGGTTTTTTTTTGAATATTTAGAATATTTTTCATTTCCATTCAGTATTATTACGATTCTTGAAAGTATAAATAAATCTTTTCTAACACCTGTCCCGTAGTACCAATGGTGATATCAATCGCTTATTACAGTTTGGAAAAAGGGTCCTCAGTCCTTAAAAGTTTAAAAATCGACTCACTCTCCTAAAAAATTCGTTTCCAAAAACGAAATATTTTAATCCCTTGACGACATAAATTGATTGAGTTTTCCAAAATTCTATGAATTTCGAAATTCAATTTCTGTCCCTTAAAGTATCAAAGTGATTCAATATTCCAAAACTAATTAAAGTTCAAAAAGGTATTTCAAGAACAAAAAGCTTCTAGAGTCGAAGCACCTGAAAGTCGAGGTGGAGTCCCTTTGTAAGTTTGAAAGCGAAGAAGCTTTTCGAGTTTCGTCGTATCTTATAGTTTTCTTAATCCATTCTCTCTCTCTCTCTTTGTTCTCTTTCTCTGGGGTTGAAAGCCAGCGAGCCACCAGCATGCCGGCAAGGTACAACGAGAGATAGTGGTGTCGTCCCTGGCAGTCCGGCTTAAAGAGAGCTTAAAAATTTCCCCGCCACCCCTGACGAGCTTTTTCATCCCCCCAGAGTCGAACCACCGCAGCCCCCGCGAGGAGAGCTTTGCGGCCAACCAATCCGGCAGGCCGCAATCTCCGCCGCCACGCCCACGCGCCAGTGAATCCGCTTCCATCCCCTCCTCCTATTTCCCCAGCTATTTACCCCTATCCCCCCACCAGCACCACCTCCAACTCCAAATCGTCATCTCTCTTCTCAGTACTTTCGTCTCCGTCTTCCGTGTTCTCCGTTATCCTCCTTGCTTCCCACCTGCCGTTAGCTTCGCAGCTTTCAGGGAATTTTTAAACTGCCTTGTGCAGACGACGCTATAATATGTTATTGATCAAGAATTCCTAAAACCGATATCTGAAGATTAACATGAGAGATTATGATGATAATAATAATTTAAAGTCACTTTTTCGGTCTTAAATATCTCCTTTCAAGATTAAATGATAACTATTCTCTAGGGTGGATCGCTTAGCGCTCAAAGCTGTGGTTTAGCATTGCGAAACATAATAAAAATACAAATTTTGAAATAGATTAAGGGTAAAATGGACATGAATTTGTAACTTTACCTCATGGAACTAGATGGACAATATCCTGATTTGTTTGAAATGAGGTCCGGTAGGGGTAAGTTTGATAACGGGGTTAGTGTGATAAAGAGAAAATTTGGAATGAAAAAACAAATCAGTTATTAACTTTTTTTAGCACAGCCTAATGATTATATCTCCTATTATTTGTATGAAAATGGTTGCTGTAATTAGTTATTGCATTAATCAATTATTTTTAAATATACTGAGGTACTTTTAGAAATATCTAATTCGTAATTGTGACATCTGCTCTTTTGATTGGAATTTTTCCTACATAAAGCATCTTTTGTTAAATTTTTATTAGGGATGAAGGAAGACATTATATTTTCTTTGAACATTCGTTGCTTTTTTTCAAAATTTTTTTATCTCAATTATACATAAATGATAAATAATTGAAAGCAAACATGCATATTATAAGAATCAGTTGTTTGTGGGTGATCCTATACCAATCTATTTAGATTATTACATTTTGGAAAAAGGATAAGAAACAATCAAAAATTTTAAATGTATTTATAAAATTGCTATAATATTTCATGCATTCTTATTTGAAAAATTAAAATAAAAAGATTTCTTTCAAGAAATTAAGCTGAAAATATTGAGACTCACTTAAAAGAATTTTGAATATATCCATAAGCAAACCCTGCATATTGGAAAGGATCATGAGTCTAGTGTTCCTATTTAAAAATTTTTAATATAAGATCGAAAAGAAATCTATTTGATCCTTTCTTCGCCCTTCTTATACTAGTAGGAACTAACATGTTTGGCGGCCAATTTAGACCCCCTTATCAGGCATTGTTTATAGGAAAAGTACAAGTAGTGATCAATAGATTCTTATGCTAATTGAAAAACAAACATAATACCTCTAATTAAAAAGAGACATATACATATGTACATTTCCCTTTTTAAATAGGTTACTCTATCTAATTTTGTATTCATTAGTGAAGAAAAGATGAAAAATGTATAAAAAATCATTCTTTATAATAATAAGAATAAAAAAAAGACGAAGAGCAATTGTTATAATTCAAAAAGGGGAACTATTTCGCTGTTGCAAATATTAAGTTTTGCTAATCAAATAAATGCCATTAGATTTTTCACATATTCTCACAAATTATCAATAATATTTTCCCATTCAATTAAATTTCTTTTGAAATAATTATATTCAAAATTCTAAATATTTATAATCATGCTTAGAAATAAGAAATGATAATGATTAACTTCCTGTGTATAGATGTATATATCATAATCCAATATTCTCCACATAGTACATCACGAAACTAATTGAAATCCTTTTGAAAGTCACAAACACAGTCTTGAAAAAAATGAGAAAGTTTTATTTTAATATATATTAGAAAATGAAAAGTGGAAATCAAAAGTTAATATATTAGAAAGATAATCATTCACAATTTTTTTTTAAGAACAAGAAAATGAATATTTACGGAAGTATAATTTTGTAAAATTAAACATTAATTAAATAAAATATTTCTTCAGGTAAGTTTTTTTGAATTACAGAAAGGGATGAGTAAAAGGAGAAAGTCTAAAGTTTAATTTTGGCAAAATTTTAAACAAGAATCTTCTCAAATATTTGAAATATAACTAATCAAAGTCTAACTTTATAATTTCGCATTACACTTACCCTTATCGACCCTACTTTACAGTAATATAGAAGATCGAACATTTTTAATCTTAAATTTTTTTCAGGTATGAGAAAAAAATTATTTAAACAGTTATATTAGAGTCCTTCCAGAATAGATCATCTAGACGTCATTGCTACATGATTTTAAACAACTTTGATGGGGAGACATAATGTTCCTGGATGTTCCCACAGTCAAATTTCCTTATTTTTAAAGTTTGATATTTAATTCCGTTTCTTAAAAGACGAAATTAATTATAACTAATAAGATAAAATGACAAATAAAATTTTTTAAAGTAATTTTTAAAGTATGGCATGCAAGGATAATTTTAGTACTACAAGTAATTACAAAATAAAACTTCGAAAAGTCGAATTTTGAGGTTTTCAACTTGATATTTCTCTGTCATCAGTATGTAAAAATAATGAAATTTAACTTTTCGTACAGGATACATACTTTGATAGATAAATTGGCTAGTAAAAAACATTGCTCTAGTTAAATTCTAATTTTTCTTCCTCGAATATCTCCTAAGATGTAGAACGAAAAAATATATATAACTTGAAAGATATCTTTAGATTTCAGCATAATAATCTTGTATGGATTAAAATTGCTCAAATAAAAAAAAAAAAAAAAATCTTTAGATGGTAAAACTCTACACAACCAAACAAATTTTTCGATGGGACCTTGCCCAGTGTTTACCTAAAACTACTTTGAAAATCACATACTGGTGGCCCTTTTCTTGTCGGTACAAAATAGACTAACAATACGAACAAAGTTAGCTTTTGAAATTCGATTGCCTTACATTTCAAACATACACAAATATTGGTTTCCAGTTATATGAAGTTATCAAGTACATTCAAATTAGAAAAACTGCATTTGATTGTTAAATAATTTTACCAATTGAATTCTTTATTATGCGTAAATAATTTCAAATGATATTTTTAGGACAGCTTTCTAATTTAAAAGTTTTTTTTACATAGTTTGAAATGTAAAGCAATCAGGTATGTAGAGTTTCACCCTATGAAGATAGCCTGCAAATAACATATTTTTTCCTTCTACATCTTATGAGATATTCGAAGAAGAAAAAGGGTCATTTAATCAAAGCGACGATATTTACCAGACAATTTTGTATGTATGTCAAGGTATGTAATTCTATCAAATTTTAATGAAAATTATTAATATTAGGATCTCTTACGAAAATATAAATTTCATTATATTTGCATAATAATGACGGAGAAACATCAAGTTGAAACCCTTACAATTTTACAATTTGAATCAGTACATTGTGATTACTTTTAGTATTTCATGCTTTCATTTAAAATAACAGAATTTTATGATGCAGCGCACCCACCATTTTTTTAGTACGTAACATTCAACATCAACGTATTTTTTTTAATCAGTTCGCAACGAAGGCTAGACGATCTCTGCTGGTATGATCCATTAGCAATCATTTATTTATTTTCTAAATTAATACTTTTTCCTCAAATGTTCTTTTACAGTTTTTATAATGAATACGTGGTTTGTACATATTTATCAGTTTATTTTGAGTATCTTGTCAAATTGGAATTAATCGGCTTCGATATTTTTCAAAATTAAATTTCTAAATGGCGTGAAAAATGTTTCTTCTCACAGAAAAAACGAAATGTAATCTTTACAGCGATCTCAGAGTAATCTTTACCTGCAACAAAAATTAACTTCACGTGATAAGATTTACCCACCACATGGAAAATGGTTGCCATGTCAACTCTATTAAATGTTGTTAAATTCAACTTTATCTACTTGAAAATTACCCGCAACAAAAATTTGCTTCTGGTTTTTCTGTGCTTCTCCTGCAATTCTGAAATTATGTCTATTACGCAAAAGTCAATGTTTTAAAACAACCTCATAAACTTGCAATTTGTAAAAACTGTTTCAAAAATAGCAATAATGAACAATTTAGAAACGCTTTAAAAATTACAATGAAAATATATATTTTGAATGTAATAAAAAGATGTAAAGTTGATTTGTTCACGATAAATCATGCATATATCATGTTAATTCAACCTTTTCACTGTCAGGCGAAAAAAAACATACCGTGCAAAAATGTTTTTTTTTTTTAGAAAAAAGACAAGGAGTCAAAAAAAAGACAAGACAAAAAGAAAAAAAAAATCTTTTGAGATGCCCACATATGTGTCATGAAGCAAAAGTGGCACGACCTTTTTTGCCCATATATGTTTCACTGGCATTGAACGGGTTAAAGAAATGGTTTTTTGGTATCATATAAAAAATTGTAAAACAAATAAGAAATTAAAAATTCATGAAAAAGTATCAAGAAGTAACGCAGGCCGGCAAAAATTAATTTTTTTTTTCTACCCAAAGACTGGACTAGATGACCCTGAAGGATTTTGATGTCCTAAAAACGAACCTGTTATTGAAATTTTTTTCTATATATCAGAATTTCATGACATCCTAAACCTCGAGTAAACAATGGACATTTTCTGCTATGTTTGAAACAATATAACATGAACAGCGAATTTTTCTCTAAAACTACTTACGCCATCCTTTCAGAAACTAGCAAAGAAAGTGAAAAAAGTGAATAAAATTGTGCTATTCGGTTGATAAAGGGTTTGGTGTCTAAAGGTTTTTCAGTGTGAAACTACAATGGTTAATGTGATATATCTCGAAGAAAAATAATCGTTCAGGGATGATCCAAATTGCAAATAAAAGATAAAGTGGAGGAATAAACGATGGCATAAGCAGTGTAGGAAAAATTTGGACAATGGATTCATTTTTAGAACATCAAAATCCTTCTGGGTCGCCTAGTCCAGTCTTCAGGAACAAGTTTTTGCGGCCTATGTGATTGATAAAATATGAGACGTTTGAATTAACATAATTGAATCTTAATTCACGGAATTGTTCGATTTTAAATAAATCATCTAGAATTATTGACATGCATAGGGGAAACCTCCCTACAGTGGATAGCTTCCTACAGTGGACATTTGTAAATAAAAGCGAAATGCCTAAAGTAAACCTAATTTCCGCATTTGGTATGATTTAAGTTGATAAAAATGCATCATAAGACAGAATTTCATGTTATACCTAATTATAATAAAAAAGAGAAGTATAAAAAACTATTTTTGACATGACCAAGAAACTTTGTCCTCCACTTTAGTAATTTTTTCCAAGTATCTAAATCTTTTCTGAATGAGTTCGTTTATTAATATATGTTCCTTGGTCATTAAACCATAATATTTTTCACCCTAGAATCTTACGTTCTATGTAAGAAAACTATTATAAATATAATTCTTGAAGCTCTCACTTTCCTACTATGGATACCAGCGTCATCCCTACAGTGGATTTTCAGTTAAAAGTTTCAGACAATTTGCACTCATAGGTTGGTACTGAAACAGCAGAAGACAGAATGAGCTGATACTTTGAACATAGCTGCAGTGTAATGTAATTGAGAGTAATTTTGAATTTCCCGCAAGTAGAAATAACCTCACCATGCCCAATTTCTTTGTAGGTATTTTCTAGGTACTTTTGACATGGCAAGATTGGTGGCAATCCTAACCCCACTGGATCTGTCCACTGAAAGGCGTGTTGTGAAATATGAGCGAAATAACTGACATTATATTTTTGCTAATTTTATGCAAAATCGAAATTATATCACATTTTTCTTTGTTCTGATGGTAGCATCGGTATAAAATATAATTTAGGGGTACGCATAAAAACATCTTTCTATTCTAATTCGCGGTGTAGAATCGAATGTCCACTGTAGGGCGAACCAGCCAACACTGGACAAAATTTTACCACTTCAAAATAATATCAATAGCTTTTTATTCGCTAACGAATTGATTTTTACTGATATCTCATCACATGGGTGAATATATCAGCTTCATTTGTGTTAGAACAGCTCTATGATATACATCCTATTTTGTGTTTACTGAATTCTAACAATTTTTGCTATCCATTGTAGGGAGGTCTCCCCTATATATAGAAATTCTATATGTGTTTAATAGACAAATACTACTTTACTATTTGCATGTGATTATTCTATGACAGTAGACTAGATTCAGCTGAATCGCTTGATTTTATAGCGTCAACCAATCTACGTGATGTTCATATGCAAAATGGTTACATAATTGAAAATTCAGTAAAGCTTGATCCTAAATCTAGTTTCCAAAATGCACACAAAGTCTATACAATTTCAAATGGGGTTTAATCCAAAATGTAACGGTAAATTTGTAATTCAATGTTTTTAAACTGATGAACTTTGGAAAAATGTAATGCAATTATTAAAAATGAAATTAGTTGAAACTTAGAATCCTTAAAGTTTAGAAGCTCCTAATATAAAATGTTCTATATCGCATAATTCAAAATCATGATATTGAACTATTATAAATAAAAAGATTAAAAATTAATGTATTTCTAATTTTAAGTTTTTAAATTTGAATACATATCAAAAGTAAATAAATAAGCTGTACAATATTTTAAAACTTTAGAATTGAACAAAGTAAAATTAAATAACTTCTATCATCTTAACAATTTGGGTTTGATCAAATTTGAGACATTATCAAGTCAAAACATTAGATGAGCAACTTATTTAAAATATACTTGATAGAAAATACAATTTTTGACCTGTGATTTAAGACTTAGGACTTGAAAATGAATTTTTTTCTTCAAATATCTGAAATATTGGGAAAACTAAACTTTTTGAAACAAATAAAAATCAATGGCTGAAAGGAGCAAATTGGAAATGAAGTGTCACAAAGCTCACAATGTAGGGTAGAATTCATGTGAAATGTGGATGAAATGGGTGAAAATACGTAGTTACGAGTTTCTTCCCATTACGCAGGTTTGCAACACCTGAGTCTGGAGCAAGGAGGTGGCCAAGGGTGGGGTGGTTTGCCCAGAGGGGGGCTTCCCCCACACTGTCTTCCACCACCTCCCGGTCATCACTCGCATTCTCACCCTCCACCAGGGGGAGTCTCGGCCTTCAATCCCTTCCACCATGCCATTGAACAAAGATCTCCTAGGATGCAAGGACCTGCTACCATCGGTAAGGAATTCGAAAAAACGTAACACATTCAGCATTCAGAGAACCCTATTATTAGAATGAAATTCGTTTATTTGAAAAAAGTGCAAAAAAGTACGTTCTATTGAAAATCATCTCATTTTAGAATGTTTTCTAGAACTTAGGTTTTGATTTTGGTGATTATTCTATTTTGCAATGCCAATATAATTCGACATATTTTCTACTTCAAATTTTTGATCCCTTTAAGAAGAGGAGACTCCAGAAAATTGAAGGCTTTCCAAGAAATTTAAAAATCTTCAAGATGAATAAACATTTTTTAAATGCCCTCTTGTTTTTTTTTCAGAATCACCTAGGAATGATTTAGGACCCATTAGTGTTTCTGTGAGAGAGGCAACACCAACTATTTCGCCAGGAAATCCAGGGCCTGGTCTGCTGACTACAGCTTCCGCTACAGCGCCAACACCACCAGCAGAACCAACAACAGGAGCAACCAGTCCACCTGGACATCATCCTCATTTCCAAGGTATATACTATCAAGAGACATATTTACTTTTTATTCTGGTTACAATCTTAACGTAAATGTAATTCCTTATAATTCTGTTTCTCGATTCAACCAGGTCTTCATCTTCTAGGAGCTACCAATTCGCTCTTCGGCTCAATATTCGCCCCACTTCTTCCTCAATCATCCTGGCTCTACAATCCCCTCTACCACACCCAACAATACATTCTGGAACCCGAGTGGCATGCTCTTGCTTTACGGATGGCTCAACATCGTCTCCAGAGGCCAGACCAAGCACGTATAGAAGAAATCAGAAAACTCAGAGCCAACAGTGGAAGTCCGGAAGGAAGTTCGAAAGAAGAAAGACGTCGGGAATCGGAAGACCAGGAAGCACGTGAAACCGAAAGTCCTGAGGGTAGTATAGAAGTGGACGACAGGAATTATCAGGACACCAAAAGTCGAGCCAGAAGTGAAGAGTCCCTCCCGGAACACGAGTCCCCTAGGAGATCTCCGGTTAGGAGTGATCAGGATGATACCACTTCTAGGGATCTTGCTGATAGAGAAGCTTCAATTCGATTAAGACCTAGTTTGGAAAACCTTAATGAGTCTGAGGTTCATGATCAAGAACAGACAACTGTTTCTTGTCGTGGTGATTTATCTGTGAAGATCAGAGTTGAGGGTACTGTAGATCTCAGCACCAAAAGGGGTCAAGATAAGGAAAATGTGGGTCAAGATCTCACTACTCGGAGGAAGGAAGATGACATGGAAACAGAGAGAGAACCCATCAGATCAAGAAGGGATAGAAGCCCTAAGCCGAGACAAGTTTGGCGACCTTATTGAGATTTCGGAATCAACTAAGTTTCTAGAATTTAGAAAGTAGGTGAGAGAAGATGGATTTTGAAAGAAAGATGTTGCTTCTTTCAAAATTTAGCTTATCATACTATACTTCTTTGATTCTTCCTTCACTCAAATTGTGATAATATCAGTTTTCCTGTCGCAGGAAGGAAAAACAATCCGGTGGTGATGTGAGCTTGTGAATTATCAATTTATCCTTGGTACCCTTGGTTTTATCTTAAACCGGAAAGACAAGAACTCGAGGACTAACCAGGGTTTAGGGTTGAGTAGACTGTAAATACAATAACGTCCGATGGTATATGAAATAGAATAAGAAACTCTATTAAAAGCGCTCTTGTCTCATTCCCAATTTTTCTGAGTCTATAGATTTAAATTTTATGAGTGTATGGTTTGTGAGTATGGAAGAGATGAAAGTTATCTGAGATGGTGTGATACAACCTGACTTTATGGAAATGTTTTGGAATTGATGTAAAAGTGTGAAAGGAGAGACGAAAAGTCAAGATAGAAAGAAGAAAGAAAGGATAGAAATAAAAAAATGAGATGTTTCTTAGCAACGCTGTAAATAAGTGTAGATGTATACGATTTCTCTCAGATTGTCTGAAAATGAAGAAATGAAATATTGTTTCTGGGAAAAGTTGGGCGTGATGTCTGTGGAATGTTATTTGGAATCTTTGTATCGAGATTTTAATGCCTTCTCGATTCTGTGTTCTTCGACATTCGTTTAAGAAATAAATCATCCACTGTTTACTTACACAATCGAATAAATATCATTCGTTCCAAATACTGGGTTTGCTTCTATAACTTTAAATTATAATCAGGGCCTGTGTCTAAATTTCTTTCATTCCTTTAGAATAGTTTATCTCTGAATAAGACGCATGATACAGCGATACACGGGAGTTCAAATCAAATGAAAATACTAATAGTTAATGAAAATTGGATTGGTATTTTTAGGAGCAACATTCAGTTTCATTATCCATTATGCTTGTTAAATAATACCAAAATTATGAAGCTGGACTTTCAAAAATAGAAGCCATAGTTTGATACTTTGATAGTAGTTCTTTGAAATATTCATTAAAATAATTATTGAATTAATCATAACGTTAGTTAGATTGATGATGGAATAGAGTGATGTTGTTTGTCTGAGTAATATAACATTATAAAAAATTATATATTGGTGGAATTGACATACTTCAGACCAATAAAAAGGTAGATTTGATGTTGATAACCTTTATTCAGCTGCCGACGTTTCGAAAACAAATTTGTTTTCCTCATCAGGACAAAGTCAAATTAAAAAATTTCCAAAGTTCATCATAAAAACATCATTGATCAAGTTGAAACAGGACATTTGATTGATTGGGATAATGTTTTAGTTTTACATCACGAACCTAATGAATTCAAAAGATTAATAGCAGAAATGTTTTTTATAAAGAAAAATAGTAATAATTGTTTGAATATAATATCAGATCTTAATAATTATAGTCCAATATATAATATAATTTTGGATTCTCTAATTTAAAATGAATGATAAATTGAATTCTTTCAAAATTCTAAATTGATGAATTTTTTATTATTATCCAAATAAAAAAATTTTTTTTTTTTTTTGAAATAAAGAAATTTTTTTATTTTAATATAGGTTCACATTTTCAACTAATTAGTAATAGTAATATTTTGAATTTCAAAACAATGTATAAGGTTATTAATAATATTTAATTTTACAACTATGTCAATTTTTATTATAGTAATTAGAATTAAATAGAAACTATAGTACCTTATGATATAAATCGATGACACGTCTATGCTAATTCTATCCTTGTTAAGATTTCTCTTCCTCTCTTTCTCTATATTACTCTTCGCAAAAATGGAGCGAAAAAGTTATGAAGTCTCTGACTTCATAACTAAGTTTACAAAATTTAAAGCTTGAATAACAATAATTTAAAAAGTATTTGTAAATTAAATTGAAGTCTACAATTGAATGAATAAAAATTTTAAGTAAAATATGAAGAACTATAAGGTAAAATTTATAATTACAATTTCTAACCTACAAAATTTTTTGAACCTAATTTAATTTTTTTCAATTTAAATGATATTAATTTAAACTAATATTATTACATATTTTTATAGAGATGAAGAGAAGGAGAAATCCATAATCAATGATGTTTTTATGATGAACTTTGGAAATTTTTTAATTTGACTTTGTCCTGATGAGGGAAACAAATTTGTTTTCGAAACGTCGGCAGCTGAATAAAGGTTATCAACATCAAATCTACCTTTTTATTGGTCTGAAGTATGTCAATTCCACCAATATATAATTTTTTATAAATTTTTTATAATTTTTTTAATCATAACGATTATAATTATTAAACTGGATTGGTAAACTATGATCTGACTATAATTATTAATTAAAAAGTTAGTCAACATAAATATACAAGAGTATCCATTAGAGGGCAGCCTGCGCCGACCTTTTTCATAATTAAAATAACTGAATGTTTTGAACGGTACAACAATAATATTTCAGAAGAACAGAAAATAACAAGCAGGTGCATTAAAACTGTATAGGGTTTCATCTAAAAAACAATGTATTGAAATATTTTCGACTGCCACATTAAATTCCTTGGCGGAAAATATTTGTATTAATCGAATTGTTATGATTAACATGATTGTTTGTTAAAGTTTGAAGATATTTCGACATTATCTGTGAATTTGTTTATTTTTCCCGTTAACATATTATGTGTAGACCTTCTGAGGTGTTTTATGTTTTTATTAAAAAATCGCGCCCGATAATATATTTATCTCGCGCTTTACGCTCGAGAATGTATTTACCTCGCGCTGCGCTCTCGTTCTTTGTACTTCGCCCTCATTTGTGCACAGATATTTTAAAATTCAAGGATTAAAGCATCGAAAACTGTAATTTGGTGATTGTGAATTCTCTTTGGTTGAAGCTCCTTCTGCATTAAGGAACACATTCTCATCAAGTGTCTCGTGCTTCGCACTCGATTTTGTCCAAACTGCGAACTCTTCTACATCATGTTCAACACTATTCAATCAAATGTGTATTACATTTATTTCGGTACTTCGCCCTCGGATTGCTTACTCAGATATAGCAAACTGAAGTACAAATTTTATCTATCATGATTACTTTAATATTTGTTCCTTATTTTGGACTGAATGTATCGTTTCAATTAATACAATTGATATATGTATGCATGAGTATTGAAACAGACATATTTTCATTATATTGTTTTTATAATTACAAAAGGTGCGCATCCTATGAAAAAACAACTTTGTTATTAAACGTTTTATTGCAACTTGTGTCATTTTTCCATTAATCTAATGTGTTTATTTTTAAGGTTATTATTTATGATTAGAAAAAAACTACGCGTCCTATCAAAAAATTATTGATGAAAAATTGAGCGTCTGGATTCCATAACGTCCTTAGCGCTCGGACTAGCTCTGCCGCCGCCTGTAAGTTGCCGAAATGTGGGAAGAATTCCGAAAATGATCAATTTGCGAAATTCACTGCGCAAAAATGTATGATTTTTTTTTATCAAATTGATAGCTTTTTTACTAAAAATTACAAACCGAAAATTTTCATTCTACGGAAATCAATGACTTTTTGAACTAAGCTCGCGAAAACTCGGCTTCTGCTCGAAGAAATTATTTCGTTTTTTTCTTCAAATAGGAAAACCTCTGCCGATGCCTACTTATTTTTCCATAATAGATTTTTTTTTTATATTTGCAACATACAAATTATTGCACACAATTACCGTCAGGAATCGTTTCCTCAGACTTTCACGGAAAAAAGTCACCAGGGAAGGTTCAAAGTAAGGCAAAGTTGTTCCTTGATGTTTAAGGAAAACTTTGCGAATGTTGAGCCAAATCGTTTTCTTTGTTTAAAAGATACAAGCGATTTTTCATTGCTGCGCGCGCACTCGACTCGAGTCGACCGGCGCCCTTGTACCAACCGCAGTGGTCTAGAATAGGAATTTACTACATACTTCATACTTATAATTAGATGCTTATATAAATTGCTTGAATAATTTATTATTGTTTTTAGGAATTTTCTCTTAGAATAGAGATAGAACGTCGCGGTTTTTAAAAAAAATTACAGTTTTGCCCAGTTTTCAATTAGAGTGAGGTGGATAATTTTATTAAATAAAGTTAACAAATTAATCGTCTGAACAACTTATTACTATTGTTAATTATATTGAATTCGAATTATGCTAGAGAGTTACATTTTTTCTGAAATTTTTAACTTTTGTTCGCATTGTACTCAGAGTTGGATAATAATTTTAAAAATTTTACAAACCTACTTGCCTAAACAAATTATTATTGTTTATAACTATCTTCTCATATATCGATGCGAGGTAGTTGCAAGTTTTTTGTGAAATCTTCAACTTTTTGTCCACTTTTCACGTAGTATGGTAGTAATTAATATAAGTTGAATAAAAATAGTTCTTACATTAATTTATTATTGTTTATAACTATCTTCTCTTAGATGAGTGCTAGAAAATTTCTGTTTTTTCTGAAATGTTTACCTTTGCTTTTTCAGTTATGATCAAGTAATAAATAAACATTAGAAATATTCATATTTTAAACAATCTCTTTCATTTTTGTTTGTATTTCTTCCTAATATAAAACAGATATTTGAAATATATGCAATACCAAATTTTTCTTTCACGCCTTACAATAAACTGCTTATTGTAATTTAAAATAATATTCTCACAAGTGATTTACGGACCAAGTCCTCCCACCTTCTCCTATATATTTCATTCTATGTTTTTGTCTCTTGTGTAAGATACCTTTTTCGTTTGAATTAATTTTTCTTAAACATTGGGCAACGAGGAAAAATAATTTACTTCAAAGAATACAATGCTATTTGGAAAATGATTCTTTTGGAAGTTCTTTTATTATTTGCTAATGACTAAGAAGTCAAAGGAAAACTAAAGCTTTCAGAAAAAAGCAACTTTCTAGCATTACTCTATGAAAAGATAGTTATGAACAATAAGAATATGTTCAAATAACTTATGTTATTATTGCATGTTTAATAACTTGCATTAGTAAAAAGTGGACAAAAATTTAAGAATTCAGAAAAAAATCGAAACTTTTTAGCTCTTATCTAAGAGACTATTTGCTAAATTTAATTATATATCAAGTTACTCCAAGTGAAAAGTGCAGAAACAGTTGAAAATTTCACAAAAAACTGTATTCACCTAGCATCAATATAGGAGAAGATAGTTATAAACAATTATAATTTGTTTAGGCAATTAGGTTTTTTAGATTTTATTAATCATTATCTCACTCTATGTACAAAGCGGACAAAAAGTTGAATACTCAAGAAAAAATGCAATTTTCTAGCATTATTCACCTTAATTATTATTAGCATAAGAAATAAATCGTTTAAACAATTAAAATTTCAACTTTAATTAATTATCCACCTCACTCTATTTGGAAATTGGACAAAAAGTTAAAATTTGTATAAACAACCGCGACTTTCTAGCATAATTCAAACTGAATATTATTAAAAAGAGTAATACATTTTTTTAAACAGTTATGTTTGTTAACATCAATTATGTATTACCTTAGTCTAATTGAAAATTGGACAAAAAGTGAAATTTTTTTGTAAAAACCGCGACCTTCTATAGCTATTCTAAGAGAAAAATGCTAAAAACAATAATAAATTGCCTAAGAAATTCATGAAAGCATCTAATAATGATTTTGAAGTAGTATTTCATATATTGGCAATAATTTTCATTTTAAAAACTTAAAAAAGCATATCTAGCGCCAAAAACTCGCGAAGACCATTTCTTCACTTATGGGGTTTTTTTTAGGACCCTATAAAACAGACTTATGGGGGTGATATTTGGGAAGTAATCTTTCATTCGTTTCCTATAGCTAATTGTGAGTAGAAATTTTGAGTTGCAATAATTCCAGCTGATATTGAGGCTCTTTCTGTATTTTTTCTTGAGATAAAAATTCACAAAACTCAAATGGCCAATTTGATCACATTATTTGTTTATATATTGTTGCTCTGTGACAAAAATTGGAAAATCACAAACAAGTGTTCCTTTAGAAATTTGATTCTGAGCATTTCTAAAAAAATAACTCAAAAATCGGTTGAGAAGTATGACCTGTGGGCGATTATGAACAGTAAATTCTTATTATAGAACATTGTGGTCGGTACAAGGGCGACGGTCTACTCTAGTCGAGTGCGCGCGCATCAAGAAAAAATCCCTCGTATTTTTTAAGCAAAGGAATCGATTTGGCTTAAATTTTGTTAAAGTTTTTCTTGAGCATCAAAGAACATCTTTGCCGCTGGATGTTTTCCGTACAATAAATATTTCCGGTTTGTAATTTTTAGTAAAGAAGCTATCAATTTGATGAAAAAAGGTTTTCAACAAAAGTTGTGCGGCTCGTTGAGCCACACATTGCCATATTTTTGGCGCAGTGAATTTCCCAAGTAGGTCATTTTCGGAAATTTTTCGGCGTTCCGGCAGTTACGGGGGAGAGCGAGTCCGAGCGTTAAGGACGTTTTCGAATGCAGACGCTCAATTTATAGATCTTTTTTGGTTGTACAACTTTTGTAGAAAAATTAAATTTTTGTATTGTTATCGTAATTTTTCATGATTAAAACAAAAACTACGTATCCTGTTCAAAACTGAATAATAACAAGTTTGTAGACCTTTCTTGGATGCACAATATTTGTATCTTTATCTGTTTTCGTACCTGGCATAGTTTGACTGCAAAATGGAATTTTCGATTTTCTAGAAAAATTCGAAAAGTTGTTATGACAGTCTTGTGGTGTGTTCACAAAGCAACATTTTTCTCCTCTTGACTTTTTTATATCGTACGTTATTTGGCTCAACATTTTAATTTTCGTTTTTTTTTTAATTTTGTAAAGGCCGTAACTCTGTATGGTAATTTTTTTTTTCAGTGCAAAAAGGCATTAGGATAAATTGTTTGTCTTTTTGAGTACTAAAAAAAGCCGTACAAAGAGTTTTCAAATCTCGAAAAAATGTGGTCTCAAAAGTCTTGAAAATGGTCTAACATTTTGAATTTTTATCCAAAATGGCTGGCTAACAAAGTTGACCCTCAGTTTGGGACACACAAGAAGTATATCAAAGGCCAATCCCATTTTTCAGTTCTTTCGAAAGTTATCGTGTTAACAGACTACCATTTACCAGTTTTTCGGGCTCAGAAGGTCTCGGAACGTGGACATTTGACAAAAACAGAGGGGGGGGGGGGGGAGGTGAATCATACACAAATATAATACCTTCTCTAATGAGAATGTAAAGATTAAAATTTGAATAATAAATAACAATAAAGTAATACAAAAATGCATCGCAAATTTTTTTTTCATCCTAGAGGGCAAGTCCCCCCGCCAAAAGTTTCCATTTCCGGAGGAAGAAAATCTAAATTTTTATTTTTTCGAAATTCGAATATTAACACGTGCCACCGGGCACTTCAAAATCCTATTTAATTAACATGGGGAAATTTTGGATTTTCGAAAAATTGAACTCATACTTCAGGGTTTGATCGAAACGTGCCAAACATTTTAGGGATTGAAGAGGAGTACCTATGAAATAAAAGGATACTAATAACTTTTATTTTCAACTTACCCTTCCCCCCCCCCCAACGCCCCAAATATGACCCAAAAGTCAAAAAAGTACATTTTCACGTATTATTATTACTTTTCAGCAATTTCCGTCGTCTTTTTCATACAACTGATTACTAATGGACAATTTGAATATTTTCCATGACTTTTTAAACAATTTTTAATTGTTTAAACAAATGTAACTTATTTTAACAATTACTTATTCCCAAAAAATGTAAAAAAATAATCGTATTTTCTGATTGAAATGTAATAGTTTGTAATTTTTTGAAGTAGTTATTTTTTTAAAAAACATTATGTAATTATTTAAACAATTAATTATTGTTTATTCCCAAAATTTCTGAAAATTGACCCAGAGATGTCCAGTTTTTTCTCAAATTGGTATCCTATGCTACTTTTTGTTAAATAATTATATGATTTCAATACATTCCTTATAATTTTTAATAAATTTATATATCTTTAAACAATTTTGATTTGCTTAAGCAGTTTTTTTCGATAACTTTAAAAAAATTAAATCAAATAGAATACATATAATTATTTTTCTGGCTGTATAGTATATAGAAAGAATATATCAACAATTTTGTAATTTTTTAAACAAATATAATTTGTTTAAACAATTATTTTTCCAAAAATAATATTTGTTTAATCATATTTTCTGAATTAAACATAATATTGGATGATTTCGAGGAGTAGTAAATGCTGTTAAAAACGACGTATCATTGTTTAAACCATTTTTATTTGATTTACATGATCCATGAATGTTATTGCTTATACAAATAATTATTGTTTTTTTCTTCAAATTTTCTTCAAATTGAGTATATGGTTTACATCTTCTTTGGCGCATTATTAAATAAATCATGGAAGTCATAATAAAATTTAAATCATAAAAGTGTATTTATCATTGCTTTCTTCATATTTTTACAATCTTTATCATAATTATATTATAAAAAAGCACATTCACTGATGCAAATTAGGATTCAAGTTTTAATAGATTGCTTTTTTCCATTTTCATGCTCGTTATAAATATTAAAACGTGTCGCTGATTCTGGTTTTAGCTTCATACGATTATTTATTAAACATTCATGGATCATGTAAATCAAATAAAAATAGTTTAAACAATGACACGTCGTTTTTAACAGCATTTACTATTCCTCGAAATCATCCAATATTATGTTTAATTCAGAAAATACGATTTGAAAAATATTTTTGAAAAAATAATTGTTTAAACAAATTATATTTGTTTAAACAATTGAAAAATGGTTAATATATTCTTTCTTTACATTATACAGTCAGCAAAATAATTATATGTATTTTATTTGATTTAATTTTTCTAAAGTTATCGAAAAAAAACTGCTTGAGCAAATCAAAATTGTTTAAACAAATATAAATTTATTAAAAATTATAAGGAATGTATTAAAATTATATAATTATTTAACAAAAAGTAGCACAAGATATCAATTTGAGAAAAAACTGGACATCTCTGGGTCAATTTTCAGAAATTTTGAAAATAAACAATAAGCAATTGTTTAAATAATTACATAATGGTTTTAAAAAAAAAAACTACTCCAAACAATGACAAAATATTACATTTCGATCAGAAAATACGATTATTTTTTACATTGTTTGGGAATAAGTAACTGTTTAAATAAGTTACATTTGTTTAAACAATTAAAAATTGTTTAAAAAGTCATGGAAAATATTCAAATTGTCCATTAGTAATCAGTTGTATGAAAAAGACGACGGAAATGGCTGAAAAGTAACAAAAATACGTGAAAATGTACTTTTTTGATTTTTGGGTCATATTTGGGGCGTTGTGGGGGGGGGTAAGGGTGAGTTAAAAATAAAAGTTATCAGTATCCTTTTTTCTCATAGGTTCTCCTCTTGAATCCCCAAAATGTTTGGCACGTTTCCAGCGTTTTTTGGACCACCCTAGTGTATACATTGACTTACGTTATTAACAATGTGCGGAAATTAGAAATAATTTCGTCGTAGGGCCTTCATCGTTTTTTCCCAAACAAATTTTTAAATTTCGCATACAATTTGAAAGGTAAGTTTAATGTATATATTTGTATTACTTTATTTGTATGTATTAATAAATTTTTAAGTTTTTATGATATATTGTACCGTCTGCAGAACTGTGTCTTGAAAAGGATTCGGATCCGAGTCGAATTATGTTGAATTTTTAATAAAAACACCGAAAACCTGGAAAAGGCCTACACTATCTTCATATTAACTGTGTATGTTTGAATTTTAAATAAGATTAGGTTTTGTGAAAAGTGCGCATTTTTAACCCTTAAGGGGTATGGAAGAAAAATTATTTTCGATAGCTTGTGATCAACTGAATTAAAAAATAACTATTATAAAACCAAGAAGAAGATCAAATTTGAAGGTAAAACTGTAAGCCTGCAATTCTCCGAACGGTAAGTTTATCGCGACTTCTAAGTGTAATTCCGCAATATTTTCATTGAAAAGGATAGAGATGTACATGTAATATGATAGTTTTTGAACCGATACATGCAATGATACTAGTTTCATTTCCATTAGATTTCTACCACGTCGAAAAAAAATGATGTATGTATGTATAGACTATTGTCATTGAAAGGGTACTTTTTTTCTTCTACTTGTCTTTCTGTGTCAGACCAGGCGTCAGCACTGATTAAAGTCAGAAATATTCAAAATTATATTTTTTGTGTGAGAATAATTTTATTAAAAATTTAAATATTGCACTGCACTGTAATCACAAAACTGCACATTCGCAGCCATTAAACGGCCTTCTATCTTCATCCGTTCTCAAGATGAAGTATTTGCAAATAAATCCCCGTAAAAAGTAAATTATTGAATATTTCCGAATTTTTGAAAATGTATTGCATTAAAGAATGTAAAAACAAAGTCAACTTGAACGCGAGAATGCAGCGCTCAAGTGAGTGCCATGTGGTGCCGATATTCATTGTTTTCAGGAAGATACATATCACCGTGTAGGCAAGGGTTCAGAACAAGGTAGTGCCGCCTTTGGTTATGAAATTAGCGTCAGTGATGAATGATTACGTTAATTTCAAGTATCCACATGAAAATCATAATTTTTTATTTACGAATGTATTCGAGGAACAAATTTATATATAAGATTAATAATAACAGAAAGAATAGTGGATCGTTAGCAGCATTTCAAAAAAAAGTTTAAAAATAGTTATTAACAGTTGGTTACGTTGCAGAAACTAAGTTTTTGTCTTTACAAATATCCATCGATAACAAGGGGCAATCACTAAAAAAACAGGCCGCGAATACCTTAAAGAAGGGCAATTTTTTTCTCAAAAAATGCGTTAGATGATCAAAATTTGCTTAAAAAATTGCTTCTAACAATGAAAATGATTAATTGTCATTTGTGAGCCCGCCTTCGAATTTCCTCGAGGCAAGCTTTAATAGGTAGGGGACGATGGGGAGTCGTGGGCCGTGGGGAGTCGTGGGCCACCTTAATCTCCGCTATATTGTGGGTGGTAGGACTGCTTTAACCACTTCCAAAAGACTCTCTTTGTGTGAGCGTACTTTGTGAACTCGGCTCATAGTCTCAACACGCGTAGTTAGTATTTTGACATTGTAGATTAAAGAAATCAAAATAAAATTTTGTGTACAATTCAAGTGGTTGATATTCGAAGTCCCGTTCTACAGCAGATTTCAAAGGCACGTTATTGCAAAATATTCCTTGAGCTATTGCCTTCAAATTCAATCAAACAATTTCGGTAAAACATTCATTGTGTGTATGGCAATTCGGTCATCTCGTAAATGTCGGCTGTGGGGAGCTGTGGTCCACCATTAGTGGGGAGTCGTGGGCCAAACGTTCTTCATGCGTATTTCAATTTTTTAAGTGAAACTTCTTTTCTCTTGTTCTGAAAAGACTTTTGCATTATCTTCAAGGGCACAATGCACTACTGGAATATGCCATTTTATTTATTTTTTTGTCATGGCCCACAACTCCCCACCAAAATCACAAATATCGATTTTCATAAGATTTACGTCATCCTAAATATTTCTCGCGCATTGACGAATTTTATAATTGTGGTCACCAGTTAATGTATTGAGAAGGCAATTATCGATGTTTTAAGAAGTTATGTCTTGAAAACAAAGCGTGGCCCACAACTCCCCACTCTCTCCTACTATTTCGGCCTGGAAAACTGCAGGGAATGTGCCCAGTACTCTTGTTATCTCAGCCCTGGGCTTTTTTTTCCATAGATTCTAGCACCTGTTCCCTGAGTCTTCAGAGCCGTCTGTGTATCAAACGAGACCTCCTGCTCTCTTAAACTGAATCAGTGAAATTGTCACTGGATGATTCAGTATTTTGAATTGTCACTGGTGAACCAGTTATTTCACCACTCTGACTGGATGAATCAGCAAGTGACATAACTGAAATAGGGTTACTGAAAACACCAGTCACGCCAAATAATAGATTGAACCAGTGATATAGCGCTCCACGCGGCAAGACATGAATCTCCAGTGGTCTCGTACGCGCGCGTCGCCAGTCAGGCATTGGCATTTCTCGAGTGAAAACGAACCTTATTGTGTACTAGTGTTTGTGTTATAGATATTTTGGCGTCTGGCTGCAATACACAGCGCATTTAATATCTTTCGCTTGAAAGTGGGAAGGCCCCTGGCCACTTGGATTTTACTTTCTGCGACACGACACGTTGACATAATGACGGGTCTTCCCACAATTAGGCGCAAAATATCATATCCCATTATATTGCAGCCTGGCATTCATTTATTGTTGTGAGAGTAAAGTGCGGTTTTCAGAAGATAATTTTGCAACTGTTACCAAAATCGTGATGAATGATAAGTGGCATAGCTAACCAGCTGATAGACGATAAGGCGTACGACCAGATGACTACTGGTACTGAGAAACCAGCGAACCTCATTGATTAAACCAGTGCTGGAATTCCACTGAGTGAACCGGTGAATTCTCACTGATTGCCAGTGACACACTTCTGGCTGTTTTAACAAGTGAGTTTTCACTGGAAATCAGTGAGATTTCACTGGTTTATTTTGAGAGAGTAATGTAAATAGTTCTTTCCTTTTCCCTTCATCATGCTACTCTTCCCTTTTAGGGAAGATGACCTTGAAGGGTTTTATAAAGGATAATTTCTTCAACATAACATCAGTTGGCATAGCAAGAATATTATCTTTGCATAGCGTGTGCTTACTGGTATCATGTACATCTTTCACCTCAACATCACTAAGGTTTTACCCTACTAGGAGTCTATAGGCTTCCGCTGCTGCAATTTTCCTTGCGAAAAGGTGCAACGGCGGCATCTCCAGAATTTCCTCAAGGGCTGCTGTCAGTGTTGTTTTCATAGCACCAGTGATCATCAAGCAGAAAACCGTTTTAAGGCTTTCCAGTTGTTTAAGAGCACTGATTAGTTCAGTCCTTGGCAACCAGATCGTCAATGCACATGCTATTATCATTGTATATAACCAGAAAGTAATTACTTACTGGTTATATACAAAGATAATCAGAGCCATAATAGCATATGCACCCAGATTGAAATGAATTTCGAGCTTTGTGTCTCTATTTAAAAAATTATTTGAAGATCTCAATCAAATGTAATTCATTATAAACCATTTTATGTACCGCAATTAGAACACAAAATAGCTATCAAATCAAAATTAGATTTCTAACCACGGAGATTCGCCGTCTCTTTCACATTACTGGAAATCAACATATTTAAGACTTCCTCATCCATCAGGGATTTCTTACAGAAAAGTTATCGGTGTGAACAATAAAAAATTACATGAATTACACAGGTACACAAAAAAGTATGCGGATCCAAAAAAGCGACCTATATAGAATTTTTGTATTGGTCTGGCATAGCCAAAATCTGCATTGATTAGAATGTTCTGCTTACTAGTCTTTATTTTATTCGAGCTAAAATTTTTAGGTTATGTCAAGTCATCCCAAGTACATCCCAAGAAATGTTCCTTCTGAATATAAAAACATTTTTTTTTAAATAACCAATGGTTTATTATAAACAAAGTGTACATTTGTTCTCTTAAAAATTGTTCTGTTTTTAAAGTTATTCTACACTCTCTACGTAGATATATTTTCAGTCAGATTTTCTTGAATATGGCATTCTTTTGTAAACCTTTTTTGAGAGTGCAAGAATTATATCATACCCATCTTGTGTTTTAATTATCTTACGTGTTAGATGTTGGTCATGTAATAACATTAAATTTTCATTGTTAATAACTTTTGTAAAAAAATTTTGTTTGTCACCGAAATATGGTGCGATTTTTTTGAACATAAGGGCTATGAAACATTTAATTTATCGTAAAAAGCAACTTTTGATTCATGGTGGCCTACTTGGGATGACTTGACATAAATAAAAAATTTCGGTTCCAATGGAACAACTGGTGAGAAAAAAATTTTAATTAATGCAGATTTTGATTTTGCTAGGTCAATACAACAATGCTATACAGGTCAATTTTTTCGCTTCGAACACTTTTTGTGTGCCTGTGTTACAGGCCGTGGATACAGGTACCGATATTTCGGTACAAATAGCGGGATTTTCTCGGTACACATAGAGCTGAAAAAGGAGATACACTTTCCTAATAAAAATTTCCATAATACGCTGGAACTTGGATTTAATACTGGATTCGGGCTTGGCTTGCAGTCGCCTTCAAACTAAATCCAGAACGTCCAAAAGTAAACAGTCCGGGCCGCGTGAACGATTTCCGCTGGATTTGGACGCATTACACAACCTGATGCAATTATCGCGCTGCAAATGCGGCCCTTATGCTGTTTGTTATGCTTGACTACACATCAACTCTCTGTCGGCCCCGCGGCCCCTCTCATCACGAAACCGCAGTGGCATCAATTTGCGGAACAAAGTAAATCCGGTCTGATTTAATTCAAGTTCCAGTACCGGAAAATAAGCACAGAGAGATTATTATAAAGAGTAATTAGGAACTTGCATGTTGGTGGCGGAAGTGAGAACGTGTTTAGTGACAGGTGGTGAGAGGATTTTACGGAATTTTTGTGGTAGGTGTGAGTGGAGTGTGGGGGTGGAAGCCGAGGAGGTTAGTAGGGTTGTGTGGGGTGAATTGGGGAGATGAAAAGTAATTTTGAGCGTAGGTGTGAGGTGGGATTTCAGTAAATTGAGAAAGTGAGGTTAGGTTAGCAAGGAATCGGGAAAATTTGTGGTCAGGAGTCTTGGGCCTCCGAGGGTCAAGGGTGGTGTTCGAAAATTTGGGGGGATGCTGAGTAACAGAAAGGGGTGTCTGCAGGGGCTGTGAGGAATTGAAAAAAAAGGAAATAAAGGGAAAATTTGGCGCCAGTGGAGACAGTGTTCTACAGAGACATCTGTCGGTTGCGGAGGGTACTGCATGGAGAGATCCCAGTTCCTGGCGGCAGAGTGGGAGGTTGGAAGTGAGAGTACTGGTAGTGACATTGATGGGGAGGAAATTTTCCACGTGCCACGACGGCCAACAGCGCATGGTTTCTGTGTCAAGTGGCGCGTCGGCGAGAGGGAGAGAGCGGAACGGTGGGAAAGAAGGAAGCGAGAAGGCAAGGGAGAGAGCGTCGAGCGAAAATGACGGGGAGGATCTTTTTAAGAGGAAGAGAGACAGCCAAGAGAGTCCCGACAAAAGAGAGGTGGAGAGTCCGTTTAAAAAAAGCGGGAGAACTAGTAGGACACCCCCCCACCCCCCAAATGGAGGAAAATGTGGAGAAGGAGGCTCTCGGGATGCTGATAGGCGAGATCAGGAGGCTGAAGGAGGACGTAAGGGGGACTAAAGAGCAGATGGATTTGAGAATTGGAGATTAGAAAAAGAAAAAAAAATTGAAAGAGCTGAGGGAGAGAGTAGAAGGGTTAGAGAGGGAAAGGAAAGAAAAAGAAGTTAAAATAAAGCAGATGGAAGATGAAATCAGGATGTGGAAGGAAATGGCGGAAAAAAGGCTTGAGAAGATGGAGGGCAGGGTGAAAATGAAAGTAGGAGACGGAGGTGGGGGGAGCGATATTAAAGTTATCTGGGAGAGGGTAGAAAATATGATAGAAGAGAAAGTGGGAGAGCGTAGGAGTGAGAAGGAGGAGAGGGCTGATAGGGAAAGGTTAAGGGCAATGGAGTTGAGAATGGAGAGAAAAGGGAAGGCAAACAGGAGGAATAATATTGTGATAAAAGGGTTGAAGCTAAAGAGCGGGGAAGAAAGAGTGGGTGTGGAAGCGCTGCTACAGAGTATAGGATGGGTTTAAGGCAGGGTAGGGAAAGTTAAGTTGGAGGGGAGAAAGGACCAGGAAGTGGCGGTTGTGGAGTTGGAGAGCTGGGAAGAAAAGTTGGGGTTAATGCGAAATAAGAATAGGTTAAAGGATAAGGGAGCTTTCATCGATCACGATTCAATTAGAAAGGAAAGGGATTTGCAGAGAACGATGGGGAGGGAAGAGGGCCTTTATAGGGAAGGGGAGAGCTTCGAATGGAAATTTAAGGATAAGATAATAAATAAGGAGGGGTAGATTCTAAGGGACTGGATGGAGGATAGAGGGTGGACAGTGGCGAATGGTATGGCAACTGGGGACGAAGAGGGAGAATACACATATGTAACTAAGGTGGGGGTATCGATGATAGACTATGTGGTCATGAATATGCAAGGATGGGAGGACATGGAAATATTCGCAGTAGAGGGGAGGGTGGAATCAGAACATCAGCCATTAAGTCTGTGGATAAGAGGGGAGGGTGGCGGAAGACAAGGCGAGGAAGAAGTCTCGAGAGTCGAGAGGATGACCTAGACGAGGGAGGCGATGGAGAAGTATCAGGAGCAGATAGGAAATGTACGCTTCAGATGGGAGTCAGTGGGAGAGATATGGGAGGATCTGAAGAGAAGGTGAAAGGGTGTGTGCAAAAGAAGGTATTTAGAAAGAAGAAGAAAGGAATGGTGAAGCCGTGGTGGGATAAGGAATGTAAAAAGATGTAAAGGAAGGTGAAGAGGAAGTACAAGAAGTGGAAAGAGGTTAATGCGAAAAGGGATGAGTACGTAGAAATGAGGAAGGGGTTCAGATTGATGTGTAAAAAGAAAGAACAGGAGAAGGAGAAAGATCTGGAACAGGAGTTAGAAAATGTCAAGACAGAGGGGGATGTCTGGAAGATAATAAATAGGTTCAGGAAGCGTAGGGTGGGGATTAGCGAGAAGATAGGGAGTGAGAAGTGGAGGGAGTTTTTTGTAGAATCATTCCAGGGCTTATATTCAAGGAAGAGAGATGGGGGGAGTAAAAGAACAGGAGAGGCAGAGATGGAGGAGTTGAATGACGAGAAGATGGAGGGGCGAGGGATTCCCAGGAAAGTGGAGAGAAGGGTTAATAGTGTCACTGTATAAGAAAGGAGATAGGGATAAACAGGACAATTATAGAGGTATTACGCTAATGAATACGGCGTATAAAGTATGCGCGATCGTGGTGGCAGAGAGATAGAGAATTAGCGAAGAAGGGGACCAGAGTGTACGCGTTTTTCGTGGATCTCAAAGACGCGTTTCCTTCGGTGGATAGGGGGAGGTTGTGGGACGCGATGGAGGATAGGGGAGTGGAGAGAGGCCTGATTGAGAGGGTAAGGGAGATATATGAAGAGGCCAACGACAAGGGAAGAGGAGGGGAGGGGATTTCGGATGGATTCTGGATGAATAGGGGTTTCAGGCAAGGGTCACTAGCGTATGCAGATGACATAGTGTTGCTGGCAAGTAGCGAGGAGGCATTAAAGGAGATAATGAAGAGGTTGAGAAGATACCTGGATGAGAAGGGATTAGAGCCGAAGGCGGAAAAGTCCACGGTTATGGTGTTCAGAAAAGGAGGGGGAAGGGATAAGGGAGGGGAGTTGAAGTGCAAGGGAAAGAAGGTGCAGAAGGAGAAAGAGTTTGTGTACCTGCGCTTCCTGTTTCGGAGGAATGAGGGAGTGGATGGTCACATAAAAGAGAGTGAGAAGGGCAAATGTTGCGATGAGGCAGGTGTGGGGGTTGGGAAAGAAGTTATTCGCAGATGATTTTGGCAAGGCACACGCCTAATTATATTGTCAGGAGGGACACGGGGAGAACGAGTGTAGGAATTGTAGCAGGGAGCCGGGCGTGTAAATATGAGGAGAAATTTTTGGTAGAGGGGGGAAGTAGCCTGGTTGGGGAGTTTTGGTGGGAGAAGGAGAACAGGAGAGGGGGTGGGAAGATGGTGGTTGAGAGGAAAAGGTACTTTAGAACGAATGGACTGCAGATGGATGAAGTGAGAAGGATGCACGAGGAAGAGAGGAAGGTATATGAGTTGGTTAGGAAAACGGCATGGAGAGAGAGAAGACAGAAGGGGAAGAGAGAATAAGAGAGTCAAGGTTTAACGGTAACTATGTGCGGATTAGGCCAAGGGCAAGAGCGCAATATTTATGTGAGAAAGGAGCGAAAGGAAGTCAGGAGCTTATAGCGAGGATGAGGTGTGGGTGCATGGAGGGTTTCAATAGGTTCTGGCTCTCTCGGGAGAAGAGGATATGTGAACTGTGTGGGAAGGGGGATGCAAAAGTGGAGCACTGGTTGGAGGAGTGCAGAAGAAGAAAAAGAAGGAGGAAGAAGAATGGAGAAGGAAAGATTGTAAATAGGAGAGGAAGTAGATATAAGTAAGTTGTAAATATTGTATATAGTAGATAAGTAGTAGGTATTAGCCGCGAAAGCAGAGATTAGCAAGCGAGGCAATGCGAGAAAGTAGGGACATGCGAGCGAGGCAAGGCAAAGCGAGGAAGGTAAGAAAGTCAATTTTTTAAGGCCAGCATGCTGAAAAATAAAAGTTTATCTATCTATAAAGAGTAATTAGGTCTTATTTTTCATTCTTTGTCAAATTCACATTTGTTTCCTTTGTTTTTAAAATGGCAATAGAAATGAAAAATTGCAACAGGTTAACTTCTTGTGTAGAAAGCACCTCGTATCGATCGACAGGTTTTCATTTAAAAAAAATGTATTTACTGCGAGATTGATTTTCTTATTTATTCTGTAAAAATTTAGAAATTAAAAAGTGGCCTATTCTTTTGATGTATTAATTCAAAATGTTTAGTGTTTCACTCTGCGTTAAATTAAAACTTTCCAATTTAAGTACTTTGAACGTGATCTCTGAAAGTCATCTTCTGGTTTCAAAAATTGAATAATATATTGCTCAATATTATTATCGTAGTGAGTATGTTAAAAATAGTGGAACATCTTGTGTGAATTTTTGATGCAGGAAGTTGATCTTTTGCAACTTTTAATTTGTATTGTTATTGTTTATTCTTCTTGGAATTATGGATTCAAGCAAAATTAAAAGAAATGATGGAAGTATGATGGATTTAACTGTACGATTTATGAGAAATATGAAGGAATTTAATTCAATTTGTACAATATTGAGAGTAGCTGAAAAAAAAAACAAAGAGGAATTTGCCAAAGAATGGAAAATTTGACCTGATAACTTTTTATACCAATCTCTATGATTTTATTTGTAGGTATTAGGTGGAGAAAAATTATTTGATTAATATATCCGTGATGAGGAAGTCTAAAAATTATGGTCCCTCTTCTTTCTTTTGTTATAGATTTTTCTCTGATGAGCTGGAAAGCTGGAAAGCTTAAAAGAATTTTTAGAAAAAAAAACGTAGGTTAGTTCACTGTGGATATATGAACCAGTAATGAAATCGTGCGTAAATTCAGAATAATTATGTATATATTGATTAAAAACTGTGTTTCATTATCTATAGACATATTGTGATACCAAGCAAAATGCGTAAAATTAAAACTACTTTTTTGGGAGCAGCCGATTTCAACTTAGTAATCAAGTTTTAAACTTTTGTTTGGAAGTAGTTGGAGATAAAAAATGGGTTTATATTTTCCATTTTTCTACCTGTATAATTCATAATTGATAAATGTATAAATAAACAAAATAGGTAATGCTAATAATTTTGATGATTATTGTGGTGTAGTCTCGCGGCAAGGTTGAGACGTCCATTACCATCGAGTATTGTAAAAATCTGCTCAGTTCTGTAAATTTCTATCAGAATATTTAGCAATTTCGAGATTGCTCTGACAACTCCTTGGGCCACTCGGAAGCACTGTAAAATAACTCTCTTCCTCTTTTTGCATTAACATGTTTCATTATTCGCTACTTACATATCCTATACAGCATAAAAATAGGGGAGACCGCCCTACAGTAGATAATGAACCTAGTAGATAATCATTAATTTGAAATACTAATGTATTTCATAGAAATGATTAAATTCAATTACTAGTTAGAAGTCTATACGTGTTAATGAATTAAAATAAGAATGAATTATTTTAGGTATATTTGTGGTTTTATTTAATGATTATCTACTATAGGTTCATTATTTACTGTAAGGTGGTCTCCCCTACGTCGTGAACCTCAATTGTGATATCCATACAGATATGGTGAAAAGTACTCCAAATGGTTTCTCCGTGTTGTCAAATTTTTTTTTGCAGACGTTACCAACGCAAATATCTTTGGAGGGAGCGCGTGTACCTGATTCGCGATTTTATTTCTGAGGACTCTTTATTTTTTGAGCTGTATCTACAGAGTATTTTTTATATTACATCTAAGTATTTGATTTAATATGTTTTTGATACAGAAAAATCGCAGGATATGACTAACGCAAAATTAAACAATGAATAATTTACAATTTGTTGGACAAATGTAGCGTATCAAAGATAACGCCCCTTACGAATCACACTGATCTGACACGCTGTCATGCACTGATTGATTAATTACTACTCGCTGATTAGTGAAAACACAGGGAAGCGTGCTGTTTGCCGCAAATTGCCAATCCTCTCTAGTCGACAAGTCTCAACCTGTGTAAGGGATGAAGTCGCAATGTTGCCACGAAGCTAACTCCATGTAACCTGACCTCGCGAACAGACCAGATGAACCAGATTTAATAATTCGCCTCGATTGCAATCTAGTGGGATGCACCGCACGTAAAAACGCCAAGTCCGATATCCGGTCGTTGGAAGTGGAAAGGTCGTATGATTGATGGGAAACACAAAGCTTTATTGGCCACACGTGAAGCAGAAATCGAGATAAAAAGGCCACAAACAATTTTAAACATTATTTTTCATTGTATCGAATGGAATGAGCAATAATGTCGAGAGTGGAAATCGCATCAGGGAATTCACGATCATCAAAGCTGCTCTAAAACTATTGATTTCGATTCACACTTCAATGATTTGAAGAGAAAACATTTTTTATGCAAGACTATCTGCTTTTATATATCTTCTCCCATTTATTTCCTTTTCTTTTTTACGTTCTTCCTTCCTTCCTTCTTCCCTTTTTACATTTCGCACTCTCTTTCATACTTTAAAGAAATTTATTAGGAAATGTAGACTGGAATAAAGAATTTTTTTAAAAGAGCAGGATTTATACAGAAATATTCTAATACTTGTGGTCGAAAGAATTAAAAATATTTTCAAAGGTTTCACGATATAGCATAAAACTTCAGAAGTATTAAAGTTCTTTTTGATGATTTCCACGATTCTCCACATAACTGAGATTATTAAGAAAGATCTCACTAATCTCAAAGAATTTTATTACATTTCAAAAATTGTATATTGTTAAAAATTAATATTTCTTTAAAATATTCCAGAAAATTGGAATAAATGTTGGTACATTCCAAAATATTTCAATAGTTATATCAATTCTGCACAATTTGTAAAAATTGGAAAAGATAAAAAAAGTGAAACTGTTTGAAAATTTGTTTTGAAAACAGTAAAGGATTTTGAAAAAAAATTTTTTTTTCAATTTCAAAGATAATATTTATAATTATTGATTATTTATTTATCATTATTAATTATTGACATTATATTATTATTATTTTACCATTTTTACCATCTAACAATATTAATTATTTCGATTGAAAACCAAACCATTTGTAAGGTTTTATTTTAAAATTATCAATAATAGTTACGAAAGAAAACTTGGTCGGATTGCAAACTATTGAAAAATATTTGCAGAAGATGTTAGAAAATTCTAATTGAAAAAAATGTTAATGTTTTCGAAATCTTTGCAATGTTTCAATACAATTTGTGGGGTTTTGAATACTATATTAAATTTCAAGAAAATTTTCAAGTCCGAAAATTGTTTAATTTAATTGCTTTAAAGGTTTGATTTTCTTATATTTTATTTTAAAACTTACAACGTTTCAGAAGTTTTTTCCGTCCCTTTTAAAAATAATTACATGAGAAAATAAAACATTTCTACAAAAATTTTCAAGGCAATTGCAAAAGGAACAGAAGAATGCAGAATTGCATCAAAACAATTCTTGGATTTCCATTTCTAAATAAGAGATTCCAAAAAGTTATAAAACAAGAAAAGAGAATGGAAGAAAAGAGTTTGCAATTGCATCAAACCAAGTGTCGTATTCTCAAATCTACACAATAGGTTTTAAAAAATCCGAAAACAGGGCAGGAGATTCGTAGAAAAGAATGGAAAATTAGATTTGAAAAAAATGTATGGTGGGGCCCAATGCAATTGACATAATTGTAAATGCGTTTTCAAATCGATAAAAATTGATAGCGAAAATTACATCAGATAAATTCTTTAAGTTTTAATGCTAAATAACTGGTTAAAACATTTTAAAAGCAAGACTTCGTCAACAGTGAACCCTATCAGCTTCAAGAGAATGCTCACCTATAATCGAAGCTACTGCACGCCACAATTTCCTTCAGTAAATGTCAAAATTTGACAGAAAATATGTTCAAGCCCCAATTTTTGTTTGTTTGAGATCAATCTAAATTTGTAACATCAAAAGAAAGTCTCCATCAAACGTCAAGCCCTTACATCAGTCTGTCAATGTCTCTCTCTCAGCATCCACTTTCAGTAACTTTAGTAATACAAAATTGAATCAACTGTCGAACGATCGTCAAATAAAGCCATTGGAGTGGAAAAGCTTCGTGGCCACGGAGTACCACGATTAAAAGAACCTTCATCAACCTCTCGAAATGCATTTCTATCTCTGGCTTCTGTCTGTGACGCCGCACCAAACGAGGGGTCACGGGGTGAATCGGGACAGTCCGATCCAGGACGGGGGGTGGAACGAGTCTTTGTCGCTATTTTAGTGGACGCTCGGACGAATGCACGATCGATGAATCAATCCGTTCACCATGACGTTGACGAAACTAGCTTTGCAGAGAGGGGTGAGGGGTGCTGGATTTAGGGGCGAGGGGGCGTTGAGGGGTCGATAGATGCGCCCCCTGCATATGGCAACAGTTCAGCATTGTAGGTGCGGGGGATGTAGGTGCGGGTGTATTAAAAAGCGGGGGTAGCTGCGGTCGCGTACCAATCACCCAACAGCAATGGAGTAGGCCTCTACGGGGTGAATTGGAGACAAGGATGGCTAGCTGGTTGTAGTGGAAAGGGATCATATATAGGGAAGGTTTGTTCGGTGCCACGCTACGCCGAGCCACGCAACCCCCGTGAAATTTTAATCGTGTCGTCATTGGGATAGTTTGTTGCGATAACCCAGCCCGCAGGGTCGTGTAGACCACGCATTTTTCAAAAAGCGCCACCATCCACACCCGATCAATCTCCCTCGGTCCTTGCTTTCATCCGCATTGGAAAAAGTACTTGTTCGATTAACCAAATACCGCCATCGCACCCTGTCGAATTAACACGTTATTTGTCATTTCAATTCGATTTGCTTTTATTAACTAACTGGTGTTTTTTAGCTTATTAAAAAATTTGATTATTGGATGAGGAATAATTTAAAAAATTAGTTGAAGGCAGAACAGGTGAGGTCTCAAAGGTCAGAGGACAATGCTTGAAGGTAAGGGGTCAGGTTTCAGAAGGTCAGAAGTAAGAGGTTTGAATTAAAATTTCAGCTATCTATGGTTTGGGGAGGGGTTTATAGGTCACAGGTCAAATATGATAGGTTAGGAAACAGAGTTCAAACACAAGTGGACTGAGATTAAATGCGAAATATCCTCCGATATTTAAAAGGTAAGAGGGAAAAGGTCTGGAATCAATAGTCAAAGATAACAGGTCAGACGTCAAAGTTGAGAAGTCACAGTTCAACTACAATCCGGAACACAAAAAAAAAATCCAAATAATTGTGAAGGCTGTTGAATCTGTCTTAATTCAAATAGTTCATAAGTCAAGAAACAGATGAAGAGGATTTCTTGATGCTAAAAGAGAAGAAGAATAAGTATACTCTAAGATGGTTTGAAAGTGGAAGAGTTGACTGAGATATTTTGTGAAAAAATATTTGATCGACCTTCCGGCGGAAGTCCGCAGTCTGAATAAGAATAACGTTTAGTACGCCCTTTTCCATTCACCGCCAATACCTTAATGTCAGTCCGCGTTACGAGTCTTTGTCTTCGATCCCCCTTTAACGTCCGCGGCACAAAGGGGTTTTGCCACCACCGCGTACTCGAGGATGAAGCTTTATTTAGCAGATGATATTTACGACTTCCAATCCTGCGCTACCCTCCAACTTTTATATTGTCTTTGGTAAAGTAACGCTCTTGGCTATTCGACAACGTTTCGAGAAATATCCAACCCTCTTGGACATCAATGCAATGTGTAGGTCCTTGGTCTTTGGTCCTCATCTTGAGAGATCCTTAATTGTTCTTTTTTTCACACCGGATGCTGTTTTTAAAATATTGAAAGTCTATGAACCTATCATTTATGATGAAATTAATAACATTCTGTGATTTGAATTAGAAGTGGAAATAATGGACTTGATTTTTCGGTCTTTCCAGTTCGAATGGCATACAATGATATAGCTAAATGGCCTAGAGCCAGACGAGGACCCATTCTGATCCGTGATAACTATCCACTTCTGCCAATATGAGCAGAATTCTCTCTTCTTTCGAGATAGAACTTATATTTTCTGTGTTCACTTACTCGTGAAATCATAATATGCTGCACAGTATGTCTAGTTAATTTTTACTGATAAATGAGACATATTCATCAAATCTCTTGTATAGAGTTCTTTGCCAAAATATATTTGTTGACTTAGTATATATGCAGTTCTTTAATGCAGAATAAACATTATTTTTATTTGTAAAACACGAAATTGAATTACTTGGTTATTATTTGGAATTTTTTCAAATACCATACGAAAGTTTCATGCTATTGCTTTATAAAGTAAATATAAAATCATCAATGTTTAACAAATTGAATCTCTTAAATGGAAGATTCTCATAAACGCATAATATCCATAACAGGAGTTGCGCGGTATATACTCAACCCGGGAGGGGATGGTTGTAAACACTAGGAGTAAACATAATATGATATTCGCTCCAGGCCAAAGAAGGTCTATCATGGAGGTTAATTCTGCCTATTGTAGACTATATATATACTGTCTGATGGCTTCACTAGACCTATTATTATTTTTTCGTTCCTCCTATTATTTCTTACATTATTTCGACTATAAAATATATCAAATAACATTTTGACAATGTAATATTTTTAAAACGTTAAATTCCTAGTTTTCAACTGATCTTTACATTTTAATAGATTTAGAAATTTGTATCGTAGTTCATTTTGGGACCAGGCCAAAATTGAATAAGTCTAACATCTTCAAAATAAAGAAAAATGAACATTCGAGTTTACTACGAAAATTATGCCAAACATCCCTTAGGAAAAAGAAGTATTGCTAAGTATTGGATATAATACTTTTTTTGCGAATAAGTATTGGAAATCCAATACTTTTTCGCTGAAAAAGTACTAGATCCTATACTTACCAATACTTCCTTTTTATAAGGGATATAGGAAGAAAAGGAAAAATTCTCATTCGTGTTGTAGAATTTCAGAAAAAATATATTTCTTCTTTACGATATTTGAACTTGCCTTCAGAATTTTATAAAATATGGTCTAATATATTCACTTTCTCTGTCGCAGATTGCAAAATAAAAGTTATTCTTATACTGAATTATATAAAAGAAATAATCATTACATTGTTAACTTCATAATATGACTTGATCTTTAAAAAAATTCTGATACCTTTTTTATTGTTGTCAAATGTTGTTCTGAGATTTGTGCGTGATCGACTGAAATATTTGTAGAAAGTAGATATTTTCAAAACACATGTCACCCAACGATTCGAGCAAGGCTTATCGTTCGAATTTTAAATAGCATATATGTATACATATATATTCATTTAATTTTCGTTTATAAAGTATAATTCTATAAAATTTAATTAGATTCTGCTTTTCTAATTTTTTAATTATTGCAGATAAGTGAAGTTAGAAAATTGATAGAATGAGATATCAAAACTACACGTTGTCCATGAAACTACATGTAATCAAAAAATAAATAATATTTTCACATTACTAGATACAAGATTATCAAGTTCGGCGAAAATTTATTGAATTTATTAACAATTTCTGTGATATTTACTGATATCCATGCACATTAAAAACTTGACGCAATTTTCTCAGGAAACTCAACCACAATGTAGTTACTACTTTTCTTGTTTGGACGGGAGTAATAGTTTTAATAAATTCTTTAATAAATTACATAAAATACTCAATCACATGTGACTTATATCAAAGCATAATTTAGTGAAGTTTCAAAAATTCAGGTAAATTTGTTTGAAAATTCAAAATAAAAAAGTACGAAAAATGCCCTCTCACGCACCTGTCTCAACCTACAAATTTAGAGTGAAAAATTGTCTAATAATATGAACACAATTTTTTTAATACTTGAAATTTACAGATAAGAAAATTTTTAAAATTTTTAAATTTATAATTATATAGATTCAGAAAAGATAAAAGTCAAGAGTAGAGTTCTATATTTTAGAGTTGGGGATTTTAAAAAACACTTTAAACTGTGTCCCACAAGGTTTTTGTTTGGTCACACTGCATTGTTATTTTAGGATGAAAATCGAAAATAATTGTTCAAAATATCCAGAACGTGGGCTAAAATTGTTAATTTTATACTTGTGACAATTTAAGTGTAGTTAAAAATCGATTTATCAACGTTCATTTCGAATAACAGTTAATAATGACCACTGTCTTTGCATAATATTTGCTAGTTGGTTTCTCACAAAAAACTATCTAAATATAACCATAACGGTCGATATTCCTAAATCGAGGAACATAATTTCAAAGCCTATAACTTTGTTTGAATCAAACGTAATAAAGATTTTCTTTAATGAACAGGATTATGGTTCAATTAACTTGGAAGGCATACTAGGGCTTATGAATATTGTATCACCATGGTTTTTAAGCATAAAAAGCATAAGAAGTATAAGAAGCATAAGAAAATGTGAATCGAGAAAAGCTGATTCAATTCAAAATCGAGCTTTCAAACTTCAATTAATTTTGATCAAGAGTATAGTGCTATTTGTAATAATTTGTACGGTATACTTTTTACTATAAAAGATGCCACGAAACAAAAGTTTATTCTTACTCTACTAAAATTAACTGAATATCTTTGAGGGACATAAAATTCAAAGGTTTTAGACATATGCCTATATACTTTTAGAGGATTTTGTTGTCTTATTCCATGTCATGCAACATTTAGCAGCGTTTAAGAATCATATCCATCTTCAATACAAACCTTGCTCTTAGTTTTATATTTTCATACCCTCTTAGGTTACCTTTATTAAAAAAAGTGAAACTTTTCAGGTATGTTAGAAATTTGTTTGTTTTGGAGAACCTCATTGTCTAAAATGGTCATTTTTTTGACAATCACCTGTAGCATGTAGAATTGGAACCATTCATTTGAACAAATGAGAGTATACATTAGGTTTATGTTGGTAATGTTCAAGAATCGCAGAACGTGATTTACCTTGATTAAATTATCTGTGTTCAGTGATTGGAATATTATCCACACTGTGAAATTTTCTTCGACCGTTGTTATCAATAATGAAGTCAATTCATATAAGAATGTATTATTTTGGTCATACGGTCCAGTAAAAATAATAGTGTATTCAGTTGTCAAAAAAATTTACAATTACACGTATATTATGTTAATTTAGGTTATGTATTACCTTGAAGAAGGCCTGCAACAAGGTCGAAACGTACGTAGGTTTAACGAAGTTGACGAATAAAAGCTTGATTCTTGACAACTAAATCCACTATTATTTTTACTGGACCGTATGACCAAAATAATACATTCTTATATGAATTGACTTCATTATTGATAACAACGGTCGAAGAAAATTTCACAGTGTGGATAATATTCCAATCACTGAACACAGACAATGTTCAAGAATGTTCGGAAATTTTTCTTTTTCAATTGCTATAAATTAACTGTACAATTTGGAAGTATTTAGAACACTAGCAAACAAACATGCGCGCCATGCGCGCGATGCTTGAACATTACCGTATTTTAAATACTAAGTTGTATTGCACTGAGAAGGGCTAAATCAGGCAAAAATATGTTTTTCTGAATTAATTAAGCATTTTACTTATAAGTTCTCATACTTAAAATATGACAATATTGATGAAAATAGATACTAACTGTTCACTTACAAAACACCCTATAAAAAAAATTTGGTCATCTCAAAACACTTATGCATTAGTATTAAATTAGAGTTTGACAGCTCTTAGAACCTCTTGAAGCCTTTTAACCCTTTGGAAAGTTCTTGAAATGTTCTGAAATATTCTGAAAGCTCATGAAACATATAAATATCTTTTAAAACTCATACAATCCATTTTCAATTACAACACACTGAGTTTGAAAGTAGTCAATTTTAAATTCTTGAATTTTGAATTTTAATTTTTATATTATGAATTTAATTAACTTTCTGTTTTAAATACTCAGCACTGCAACAATGGAAGTTTTATAACAAGCTCTTGAGCCCTTTTAGCTTTCACTTTGCAAATTTGAAATTTTCAATTAATTTTGAAACCTTTGAGATTAATAATTTGACGTTCTAAGATGCAGAATTATTCGAACAAATTTAATTTATTATTATTCAATTTTTAGCGATTTACACATAAAATTGAATATCAAGGCTTTCCACCCAAAAAAACATAGATTCATAAAAAAAATCTAGTACCTGCTATTGTAAGCCATCCTAGTGGGCACAAACGTTGAAGAACGTTATTAGAACGGCTCAAAAACGTCCTAAGTCAGTCCAAATAACGTTCCTCAAACATAAAATGTTCCAGAGACGTTGTATGGGCGTATTTGGAACATGAAACGTTTTTAAAACATTATATGGTCTGACTTAGGACCGTTTTTGAAACGTTCAAATAACGTCTTTTGACTTGTACGTTCAAGGAACGCTTTTAGAACGTTCTAATTACGTTCTTAAATTTCGTGCCCACTGGAATACGACTTTTGATATTTTGTTTTGAATTTCTATCTAAAATTAAAATTATTGTTTAACTCGAAATGCTCGCATGCTACCAATATATATTTTTTAAGACTATATGGTTGTGCAATCATTTGAATTTGAAGCTATTCTATTGGGAACGCTTTCAGTTACAAAATTTTAATTTCTCAAGTTTTAAATTAATCCCTTGAAATCCAACGATATTCTTCGTCACCTCTAAAATTCGTTTGAAATCCATGGATACTCTTTGAAATTCCTAGAAATGTCTTGAAATCTGTTGAAATCCCTTGAAATATTCCCAAATACTTCGAGAACGTTGACATTATCTTCTTTGTAACTAAAACCAAAGATATCTTCCAGGCCATATTGTGACGGATAGTTCTAAGAAAACAGGTAGTTCTAAGTTTTGACTTATTTTGTATTCAATGAAATGTTTTTTTTTTCAAATTTTAGTGAATCACCTTCCATATATTAATAATCGTAGTTGCTGGTAAATCGGCCAATTGGGGGTAAATAATCACAGATTAGTTTGTGTTTTTTCGCAACGTTCCGCCAGATTGGTTCTCTGGCCTCATCAAGCTAAGAAGAATTTTTTATTAAAAATAAGATTCACATTAAAAACAAACATTTTTTTCACGTTACAGCGGTATCCAATAACACTGAGTTTGAAAATCGATAATTACCAATATAGTCGAAAAAATTTTTTGTTTTATGAGACATATGCCAAATTGGCATGAGTCGTACGTTAGTTAAGGACGACACAACGAAGACTGAGGAAGCGATAATAAATAAAAATGGTATATAATCTCTAATACATTTCTGTGTGTGCGTGAATAAACCCAGATATCAAAATGTCCGCATAGTGTCCGCATGATGCGGGCGCGACGTGCGGATTAATCCGCACTTCGTGACGGCAAGATTTGAGACATATGTGTCAACAATTGCATCGCATATGCGCCGCACGGCGTGGGGGGCACGCGTGCGTCGGCATATTGCTCTCACGCAGTCACGCAATTACTACAGTTTAAAAAAATACTAAAAGTTTATAACAGTGACAAAAACAATGTGTTACGTCGCTTTTTGAGACGAGTTCCTGATTAAAAAATTATTTTTCACATTATATATATATATATATATATATATATATATATAT